>JAODAL010010976.1:0-102212 GCA_025379985.1 Phyllomedusa bahiana | reverse complement strand
ATAATGGACTCTTGCTTACTGGTGTGAAATGGTACTTATCCAATGTGCAGTTTTTTTATTATTCAGTTGTCCTGCTAGTGGATGTGTTTGTGAGCTACTACTTATTAGTTATCTGCACCTGTTATATTTCTCCCAAGTAGCACTAAAGCTTATATTATCTCCTATTGGGTTTAGTCAGTTGTCCAGTTATTGACCTGTAAGTATGGCCTCGTATTTGTGAGTATATAATGTCCCACACTGTGACACTCTAAGCTCAGTGGCCACTTCTGTCCGAGAGTATCCTGCTTGAAGCTTCACAATGGCGAGGTACTGTTGATGAATTGTAAGGTGTTGTCTTGGTCTCTTTATGTCAAGATGTGAACAGCAGGATGAGGAGGACTGTTTAAATCCCAATTCAAATTAATCCCCTACATTTATTAGGTGATTCAGGGATCAAACACCTGTTGTGAATTTTGCCATTAAGCTCTTTGTTAGGGTATGTTCACTTGGCCTATTTGTGTAATGTATAGTACGCTCCGAAATACGCTGGGTGTTTGGGGTGTTGTGCTGATCAGCACAAACTCCCGCGGGGGGGCTGGCAGCCCGCCAGCCCCATAGACATGCATTAGCCATAGTTATCCATAATTCTCTATAAGAGCTAGGAATTACCGTAATTATGGGTCGCATTTTCCCACATATTAAGCGCAGTACGCCGCAAAATGGGTGCCAAAAAAAGCCGTGTGAACATACCCTTAGAGATCAGCAAGTTGTGCAAAAAGTAGTGAAACACTGAACAGTTGGACATGTGTATTCTAAAGGTAAGAGATGCTCTCATTTAATTAATCGAAATGTTAGGTTCATCCTAAAATTTCAACCAAAAGCCAAGTATCCAACTTTTTGTTATTAGAGTGTGTATATATATATATATACACATACACTTTTGGGATTTTGCGAAGGATCGTTTTACTTGCAGATTTTGACTTTCCCATTGATCCCACTACAGACAATCCACAACAAATCTCCAATACGAGTTCACCTCCTGCAGTGTCCAGTTCTGCACAGGCCAATTTATATGGAAAAGCTTTCTGGACCATCTTTGCTGAAACTGAATCCGATGACATTTTCAGCCCCAAAACCTTAATGGAGAGAACTGCAGCAACTACTGGCTGCAGGAACTTACTAAAGAGTAACACAGGAGGCGGCAAATCTCCCCATCGCCAAATTCCCGCTTGTACAGTGAGGGCAGGTGGCACCTGCTCTGCGCCCAGCGCACAACACACGGCTGCTGTCGCTTCCCTTCCCGTGCGACATTCCTCCAAGTGTCGCACCTGAGACAGACGACTTGGAGGGAGATACTCAGTGTCCGGCAGTGCTGAGCATTACCAAGCAGGAAGTGCAGAGCAGGTAGGCACAAAGAGATGGACGCAGCCGCCCACACAGGGCACGAGCACTGCCGCATTCAGCACAGACATCCCGGTGTCACTTACCGCGGCTTCTCCAACATGTAAGCGCTTCCTATGAGGGTGATAATCACATACAATGACCACAAGCTGATATGAGGGAAACACACCCCTGACAGGTGAATGGAACCTCCCACCTCCATACAGGTGTCCTAGTGGCGGGCACCTCCCACTGTGTGCACAGGTGTGTACGCCGCAGCGCCCCGCCTTCTCTGTGAAATACTTGACTGGTTTCACATCCAGGGGCTCCTATAACCTGAAGGGAGTGCACTAACGTAGTGATCTAAGACTGAGTGCACACTGAGTGTGACCATCCATCAAAAGCTATACATTATAACGTATACATTAAACATATGCCAAACATGCACTGTTTGGGGCAGATGTTTGACATCCGTTTTTTCTATTTTTATTTTTTTTTACAAGCTTTTCTATTTTTCCTGCAATTTTATTAGGTAGTTTTATCTATTTTGTGATGGATACTTTTACAACATGGGCACGGACACTAAGATCTGTTTTCCATTGACCTACATTGTAAAAAAAAAAAAAAGTATTCTGTAATGTATCCTTTTTTTAAACTTGACAAAGCGCAGCTCCCTGTGTCCTCCACCTGTTAAAATTAAACGCATATTTGATGGAAAGTGTCAATGTACATTGCACATCCATCCAACTACATGAATCAATGCACAGGTTAACGCATCCGGTCTCCCTTGCATCAGAATGGAGCCATCATCCATTCAAAATAACACAGTGTGCATTGAGATTGCTCCTGTAATACATGAAGAATACACTAGATCATACCCCTTTTCTATGCATTGTCAGTTGTTTCTTTTCCCAATTGTGTTTCATTTTTGTATTTTATTTGTAAAAAGGAGAAAGCGGAGTGTTTCGATTTTTTTTTACTTGTACTTTTAGGGGCCGTTCACACGGCAGTGGACAAATACCGTCCGGATTGCCGGATGGTATTTGTCCTGTTTTGCAGCCGTCCCCACGGCAGCGGGGGGGGGGGCGGCTTTTTCTCCGCGATGACGGGAACAAGCCCTCCCCACTCCCATTGAGATGCACATGTTCCGTCCGGAAACCGGACGGGAAGATTTGTGCATGTTCAATGTTTGTCGGCCGGTCCACCAGCGACATTTAAACGCCGAGCGGAGAACCCGTGCAGTGGGGACTGCTGCACGGGTTTTCCATAGAGCATAATTGTGCTCATTTTCAGCCGGTTTTTGAGGCGGTCTGAAAAACCGCAAACCGGCTGAAAAACCGGCCGAAAACCCGTGCAGTGGGGACATGCCCTTAGTCTCTCTTTGGATACTTGATCACTAGAGGGAATGATCGCTTGTCCACTATTATATCACAGGATAGTAGTCTAATATGACTATTAGGCTATGTTCACATGGGTTAACTGCAGGACGTAATTACGCCCCGCAGTTACGCCGTGTGGCCGGGGGCGGGGCGGGAGTGGGGGGGCCGTAGACAATCATTGCTAGCGGTGCGTATACGCCGCTAGAAAATGACATGTCAATTATCTCCCCCCTCGGCGTATTCGCTGAGCAGGGAGAGGAGACGTAATCCATAGTTCTCTATGAGAACTGTGGTAGGAAAGAAGGACATTCGTAACACAAGTGAAATTAGGAGTTCCCGTGGCGCTTTCAGGGGCAAAAACAATTCAAAGATAAGCCAACTTAAGCATCAAGCTGGTTTATTAAAGTAAATATAAAACAGGAAAGCCACGCATTTCGCAGGGACTCTACCCTGCTTCCTCAGGCACATAAAACAGGAAGATAACAGGGCTTTTAAACAGTTCAAAATTGAGACAGAGGCTTAATTGAACAATTAATCCTTAGGCTAGGTTCACACGGCTTATTTGCAGGGTGTAATTACGCCCCGCAATTACGCCATGTGGCCGGACGCGGGACGGGGGGGCCGGTACCTCGCCGGCCCATAGACTATCATTACCAGCTGCGCATATACGCCGCTAGTAATAGACATGTCACTTATCTCCCCCTGCGGCGTATTTGCCGAGCAGGAAGAGGAGACGTAATCCATAGTTCTCTATGAGAACTGTGGATTTACCGTAATGACTGGGATGTATTCCAGCCGTAATTTGCGCACTCCGGCGCGTAATTACGGACTGAAATATGTCCAATTTTAAGCCGTGTGAACATAGCCTTACACAACTGTTATAACTGTTATAAGACAAATTTAGACAAATACAAAAAACAGAGTTACCAGGTATAAAAACATGTTTAAAAACATTACATTACATGTACAGCTCTAAAAGGTGAGCGTGATTCTAATTAGTTTAAAGTCGCACCCTGTGTAGTAAATCTGTAACGCACATTGCGCTGTGTGTCTGCTCTTCTGTCCCTGAGGAACTTCGTTGGTGGAGCCCGGGATATTTGAAAACGTCTATGAGAACTGTGGATTACCGTAATGACTGGGCCGTTTTCAGCCCGTAATTTGCGCACTTCGGCGCGTAATTACGGACCGAAATACGGCCCATTTTAAGCCGTGTGAACATGGCCTTACACCCTGCCTTAGATAATAGTGCCATATATCAGAGAACGCACAAAGTATTGTTAGATATCAGAAATCCACCAACTTGTGATTCTGTGTATATATATATATATATATATATATATATATATATATATATATATATATATATATACATATATATATAGTACGATGTTTTTGCACATGACTGCGCCCTCTCAACTTCCATAGCAGCTGCTACAACTATAGTTGCAGCCGTGGTTTTGGCTGCAGGGGGAAAATGCCATAAAATAAGCTAAGCACCAGGTTACATCTACACATAGTTACATAGTTTGTAAGGCTGAAAAAAGACAAGACGTCCATCCAGTTCAGCCTATTTTGCTAAAGTGTTGATCTAGAGGAAGGCAAAAAACCCCTAAGAGGTAGAAGCCAATAGTCCTCATTTTAGGGAAAAAATTCCTTCCCGACTCCAGTCTGGCAATCGGAAAAATCCCTGGATCAATTACCCCTCTCCAGAATCCTAGTCACTATAACTTGTTATATTATTACGCTCCAGAAATGCATCCAAACCCTTTTTGAATTATGTTATTGAATTCACCATGACAAGATCCTCTGGCAGAGAATTCCACAGTCTCATTGCTCTAACAGTAAAGAATTCCTTTCTATGTTTATGTATAAGCTTTCGTTCCTCAAGACGTAGAGGACCCTTTTGTTCTAGATACAATCCTGGGTATAAATAAATCTTGGGAGAGATCTCTATATTGACCTTTGATGTATTTAAATATATTTATTATGTCCCCCCCCCTCTGAAGCCGTCTTTTCTCTAAACTAAATAACCCTAATCTTGCCAATCTTTCTGTGTACTGTAGTCCACGCAGTCCTTTTATTATTTTTGTTGCTGCCTTTGTACCTGTTCAAGCTCTACAATGTCTTTCCTGTGCACTGGTGCCCATAACTGTACACAATATTCCATGTGTGGTCTAACCAGCGACTTGTATAATGGGAGAATAATGTTCTCATCATGTGCATCTATGCCCCTTTTAATACACCCCATAATCCTATTTGCCTTGGCAGCTGCTGCCTGACACTGGCTCCTACAATTAAGTTTACTGTCCACCAGGATTCCCAAGTCCTTCTCCATGTCACTTTTACCCAGCCTTTTTCCATTTTACATGTAGTCATGTAATGGATTTTTCCTCCCCATGTGCATAACCTTGCATTTATCTGTGTTAAACCTCATCTGTCACTTCTCTGCTCAGGCCTCTAACTTATCCAGATCCCTATGTAATAACACATTATCCTCTATTGTGTTGATTACTTTACAGACCTTAGTATCATCTGCAAAGATCGATATTCTACTGTGCAATCGATGTATAAGATCGTTAATGAAAATATTAAAGAGGATAGGGTCCAATACTGACCCTTGTGGTACCCCACTAATAATAGCAATCCAGTCAGAGTATGTACTGTTAATTACTACCCTTTGTTTTCTATCAGTGAGCCAGTTACTTACCCACTTGCATACATTTTCCCCCAGTCCAAGCATTCTCATTTTACTTACCAACCTTTTATGTGGCACCATATAAAATGCTTTAGAAAAATTCAAATATATGACATCCAGTGCCTCACCCCGATCCAGTCTGGAACTAACCTCCTTATAGAAGCTGATGAGAGTAGTCTGACAGGACCGATCCTTCATGAACCCATGCTGGAACGGCGTTATACATTTATTTTCAGTGAGATACTCCAGGATAGCATCTCTGAGAAAACCTTCAAACATTTTACCTACAACAGAGGTCAAACTTACCGGCCTATAGTTTCCAGGATCACTTTTTGACCCGTTTTTGAATATTGGCACCACATTTGCTATGCGCCAATCCTTTGGGACATACCCCGTTATTAGACAATCCATAAATATTAAGAATAGGCCCCTATCTAACACATTACTTAACTCCCTTAGGACACGGGAGTGTATACCGTCAGGGCCTGGGGATTTGTCTATTTTAAGCTTCCTAAGGCGGAACTGCACTTCTTCCTGGGTTAGACAAGCAACACTTAAGTTGGAGTTTACCTCATCCCTCTGCTCATCAACATGAAGCTCATCCTCCTCGGTAAATACAGTGGAGAAGAAATTGTTTAGCAGGTTTGCTTTTTTTCTCATTGCCCTCTATAGTCTCTCCCTCTGTATTTTTCAAGGGGCCAACATTTTCTGGTTTAATCTTTTTACTATTTATACAGTTAAAAAATATTTTGGGGTTAGTTTTATTTTCTATAGCCATATGTCTTTCCGTCTCCAGCTTTGCTTCCTTTATCTTTATTTTACACACTTTAGTTTCTTCCCTATAGCTTCTTAGCGCCTCTTCACTCCCCTCCTGTTTTATTAGCTGAAACGCTTTCTTTTTGTTTTTGATTGCCTCCTTTACATCTCTGTTGATCCACATTGGGTTCTTCCTGTTTCTAATTATTTTATTACCATAAGGTATGTACCTCTCACAGTGGACGTCTAAGATGTTTTTAAAAATATCCCATTTATTATTGTTTCTGCCATTTTTAAATACCTTGTCCCAGTCACAGCATATCCAAAATCTGACGGCATTTTAACATTGCTAAATCGCGGTTTTTGTGTAGATTTGTGCTAAATACTGCAGTCTGTTTTCTGAATTGCCGTTGGCAAAGTGTGGTACATTTTTGGATGCGTTTTCTGAACTGCAAAAATGTATCCCTATCGTTTCGATTGCCGTAAAATGGATCAAGAATTGACATGTTAATTCTTTGAACACATCCATTTTACACAATGCAAAAACGTATGTAAAACACGTAGTGTCTGAACAAGGATACTTATTTTAAATTCAAATCAATGTAATCACATGTTTTGGGGTCTGTTTTCTGGTACATAAAACATAGCCAAATACGTATTTAACAATCACTGTGTGAACATACCCTAACACTCATCTAATCCCATCCCCTTTCCTTCCTTCCAGCTACACGGCTGCAGCAACCACATGCCTGTACTCTTAGGGTATGCACACATGCCATTTTGGATCCAATTTTGGATCCGTAAATCGCATCCAAAAGCGCTGCGTCAGTCAGATCCAAAACGCATCCAACACGCAGGTGTGTGTTTGGATGCAGGAGGAACGCACCCTATAGCTTTAAATAGGGCATCTACTGCATCTTTCGGATCAAGAATTGACATGTCAATTCTTTGAACGGATCCAAAAGACGCATCACAAAGACGCATGTAAAACACGCTTTGGCGATCACTCGTCTAAACGCCGATGCATGTTTTACAATGCAAGCAATGCAAAAATCACACTGCATTTTGCTAGATGTGCGTTTGGGTCCGAAACACGGATCCAAATCGACCATTGCAGCCATTCATCGTGTATGGGGTGTAGTGTAGAGGGTGTTCACACAGCATATTTACATGGCGTAATTGCGAAGCAATACGCCCTGCAAATGTGGTAAAATCATAGCCCTCATTTAGTGCTATCATTTTAAAGCGTATTCCCCGGCGAGTACCCGGAGACAGAAGTGACGTCATTTCTTTTATAGCACCTATATGCCGGGGAAAGAGAGGCTGAATCGAGGCCAGGTTGGAGAGCTAAAACAGCAGGCATATAGCAGCCCGCAGGGTACATGCCGCTATATGCCATGTGAACTTAGAGTGCAGAAGCTGTATGTTACGCCTCTGACATGGATCAAATCACTGAAATTTGAATTGAATTTGTAACATAGCCCTGACAATGGTGGTCAGTAAAATATTTTGGCAAATGGAATAAGTCATGTTATTACTTGTAAATGAATATGATCATAATTCAGTTTTTACCATTCAGATTCTATTTCATAAGGGGTCAGTAAAATATCCCTGGTATCCAGTTGTTTTTATGTTGCCTGCATCCAATAGCTTTACTATCCCTTGTGATTGCATCAAGCGCTGGTGAACAGCCCCCTTGTTTCTGCATGTAAAGGGCCGTTCACACGGCTTATTGCAGGGACGCTGCAATACGGCTGGAATCCGTCCCAGCCATTACGGTAATCCACAGTTCTCATAGAGAACTATGGATTCCGTCTCTCCTCCCCGCTCAGCGAACCCGCCGGGCGGGGAGAAAGTGACATGTTCATTATCCCGGTGGGATACGCGCCGTGGATAATGAAAGTCTATGGGGCCGGCGGGCAGCGCCCCCGCCCCTTACTCAAGGCATAATTGTGGGCGAACTCCGTCCCGCAATTACGGCATGAGTAAGCCGTGTGAACCGGCCCTAAGGGGATTGCAAGTGCCTCGCTTACCCCTGTAGACTGCAAATATGTTTGAAAGTCATGAGCAGCACGATCTTACTTTTATAGGACAGCATGAGTTATAGACTTTTCTAGTTAATATTTAGGGCCCCATGTATGACAACTGTCTAGGTCTAAAACTCACTTTGTTGCCCATAGCAACCAGAGTGCCCTCTCATTTTTCCAGAGCACTATATCAAATGAAAGGGGCGCTCTGATTGGTTGCTATGGGCAACAAAGTGAGTTTTAGACCTAGACACTTTTCATACATGTGGCCGTTAGAACATTGATAGATGACTGATGAAATCCTGTATTTCTTTTACCTACAGTCAAATCTTGGTATTCAGACACTTCAAAATTCATCAAATTTGAAACGCGACACATTCAAATGAGAAAAAAATAATCTTGGTACCCATTGTGCTCACTAGCACTTGCTGGTGTTGTGATCCCAGAAGCATAAGGCCCGCTCCAGCCATGTTAGTCTTGGTATAGCTCTTGCACTGTGCAGAATCCTGCTCAGTCTTGTTTCATGAACTGTTCGATTTGTCCAAAGTCCTTTCATATTCAGATCTGGAATAATTTGCTTAAGGACGGCAGAGCAAGAAGCAGCCTAGCAATGACTGGCTTAGGATCATGCAACGGTAGACTTATTTCCCAGTGTTAAAATGAAGTCTATGTGTATGTTCACACAATGCAGTTACGGGGTTTAATTGTACTGCAATACACCTGAAGTGCACCCCGCAAATACGGTAAATCATAGCATTCGAGGGCTATGATAACCTGATGTTTTCCCCGAACTGTACGGTACACCCGCCAAAAGAAGGGACTTGTCACTTCTTGCTGAAGCTCTGGGAAAAGAGAATGGGAGGCCGGCCAGAGCGCTGTTTGAAGTTTGCACAGGCTAACGCGTACTTCAACAGGTGTATACCACCATCAATGAGAATGTGCCACGATACACTGGCTATAAACCATGTGATCATACCCTAACTCCTCCATGCTGTGTGCAGCACTTACCATCAGTCCCAGGATCCTCCAGTGGTCAGCACCACACAACTAAGCTGCTCGGACCCTGATGGAGAAAGGTCTTAAACATGAAATTTCGACAAACATGCTCTACAGCGTATTGACATGGCATATTTGCGCTGCAAAGTGCACGAAGTACGCCTTGCAAATACGGTAAAATCATAGCTCTTGAGCGCTATGATTTCCCAATGTACACTGGGGAACATGGGAGTAAATGTGAGCCGGGCTAGAGTGCTGTGGAAAGTACACACTGGCCAGCACATTTTTTCAACAGCAGGCACTTATATGCTGTGTGAACCCAGCCTTACAGTTGTTATCCAGTTCTGAGGTAATGTGGCCTTTGATTTTTGCCAAACATATCTGGCCAGGTAACAAATGAAAAGCAGATCATGCAAAAAGTTAAATAACCCCACCCTTCTCCCCCTCCTCCCCCCACAAAAACAGATTAAATCTGACTGAGCATGGATGTGGAGGAACCTACTGAAAGAGTTAGTGGCTAAACAAGCAAACAGCCTTTATCTGTTTGCACACCTAAATTTTTTTTTTTTTGGGATGTGTATTTTGAATACATGTGCAATACATCCATAAATAATAGTGCATCGGTCTCGCAATAAGGGTTACATATATATATATATTTTAAAAAAGTTAAAACTATAACTCTACGGCAAACTGGAAGTTCGTTCGGAAGCCCCAAAACATCACCCAACATAATGCAAAATGTACAGAACATTAAGCAGAAAACCAATACAGAAGAAACATCCTGCTAACTTACTATATTTAGGTCATGAGCTTTTTTTCCAGTCATATACTTTATACCCATATACAAGAAGAAGAAGGAAAAGGGTGGGGATGGGGGGGGGACGTTGCCACCCTCACCCATCATCCTGGCACTTGTAAAGAGTAGTAAAGGACATGTAGTACACTGTAGTGTAGACAGACTAACAGACCACCCATGACTGCATGTACTTCACTAATACAAATGTTTATACAAATAAAATGTTCACGATAGCTGGTTAGGTCTTCCAGTCAATCAAATGTGCCGCAGAGCAGAAGTGTCTGTGACATCCTATACTGAAACCACACTCCTAGAACAGAGCACATGTTGCAATTATTGGATCCCAAGGTCACAGAAGACATATTTGTCAGCCATCTTTATTCCCAGGTGCACAGAGACTTAGGCTTATCATACAGGTTTTAGTTTATGCAGTGCAGCCTGCAAATTATCTGTCAAAAGCAATGTGGTTTTTGGCTGCATGACTTGTACAGCTAAAGTATACTGAATTCATGTATAAAGAGCCAAAACGGCTCATCTGAGAATTTTGGCACGGTTCCCGCCGTACCTTGAAAATTGTCCACAAAAGCAAAAGGTGAATCCGCAATACAGTATCCAGAGTGAGGGATTTAAAAAAATAAATAAATAAAAATTAATAATTTGACAAAACCAAAAAAATCCAGAAAATTACACAAACCGAGGCATTGAATTTGTATAGTACACTTGCTGACGCGTTTTAGATCTGTGATGCTTACTCATGTACAAGCTACACAGCAGAAAAACCATAACAAACCAAACTTTTTCCAAGTGGTTCTTGTCTGCATGGCACACACCACCCCATTTACAGTCCCCCCCCCTTAGAAGGTATCCTATGGAAATCCCGACTGGTATTTGCACTGTTTTGGGGCTGTGCACATGACTGCATAGGGATGGCTTTTTCTCCGCTGTTTGTGGAGAAAACCCTCCCCCTTCGCATAGGCTTGTTCATATTCCGCCCGAAAACTGGGCAGAAGAATGAACATGTTCTAATTTTTTTTTTTTTCGGACCACCGGCGGCAGGGGCGTTGCTAGGCTGTTTTATTCGGGGCTCGGGCCCCGAATAAAACTCCCTGTGCCCCGAGTCTCCCGGGCTCCAGGCCGCTGCCGTGGGCTTGGAGCACCGACTGGCCCTTCAGCTGCATGTGCGTCCGCTGGACGCACATGCAGCTGCGGGCTTCTGCGGAGCAGAGAGCGAGCGCTCCCTGCTCCGCAGACAGTGTCGGACCGGCTCTGGGTCCGACACTGCGGGGCCGCCGGGTCCTCACAGCGCTGAGGACCCGCCGCGGCCCCGTGCGCCTCAGCCGGCAGCGTCGCGATGATGTGATGTCATCGCGACGCTGCCTCTCCTCGGGCGCACAGCGCGTCATAGGCCATGCGCCCAAGGAGCTGCCGGAGGAGCGCGGGCTGAAGAGGACAGAGCGCGCTCGCCGGGGGAGTTAAGGTGAGTATTAATGTTGTTATTTTTAAAGCGTTTACCTGCCTCAGTGACCCCATATACTGCCTGTGCCCCTATAATGCCTGCCTGTGGCCCCCATATCACTGCCTGTGGCCCCCATATCCCTGCCTGTGGCCCCCATATCACCCGCCTGTGGCCCAAACCTGTCCCCTATTACTTCCTGTGGCCCCCATATCCCTGCCTGTGGCCACCATATACTGCCTGTGCCCCTATAATGCCTGCCTGTGGCCCCCATATACTGCCTGTGGCCCCCAAATCCCTGCCTGTGGCCCCCAAAACCCTGCCTGTGGCCCCGCCTGTGGGCCCCATATACTGCCTGTGCCCCTATAATGCCTGCCTGTGGCCCCCATATCCCTGCCTGTGGCCCCCTATATACTGCCTGTGCCCCTATAATGCCTGCCTGTGGCCCCATATCCCTGCCTGTGGCCTCCATATTACTGCCTGTGGCCCCATATTACTGCCTGTGGCCCCCATATTACTGCCTTTGGCCCCCATATCCCTGCCTGTGCCCATATAATGCCTGCCTGTGGCCCCCATATGCTGCCTGTGCCCCCCATATACTGCCTGTGGCCCCCATATTCCTGCCTGTGGCCCCATACGCCTGCCCCATGTGCTGTCCCTATAATGCCTGACTGTGCCCCCCATATACTGCCTGTGGCCCCCATATCCCTGCCTGTGTCCCTATAATTTGGCCTTCTGCCTGTGGCCCCATATACTGCCTGTGCCCCCCATATACTGCCTGTGGCCCCATATCCCTGCCTGTGGCCCCCATATCCTGCTGTGGCCCCCTGCTGTGCCCCTATAATGCCTGACTGTGCCCCCCATATACTGCCTGTGGGCCCCCATATACTGCCTCAGTGCCCCTATATTACCTTCTTGTGGCCCCTATATACTGCCTCAGTGCCCCCATATACTGCCTGTGGCCCCATATACTGCCTCAGTGCCCCCATATACTGCCTGTGCTCCCCTATATACCTGCCTGTGGCCCCTATATACCTGCCTGTGGCCCCATATACCTGCCTGTGGCCCCATATACTGCTTCAGTGCCCCTATATACCTAACTGAGGGGATGCTATACCTATAATTAAGGAGTTGCTGGAAATGTGAGGATTCTAAGATATTTGTGTCCAAATCCTCAGCGACGAGTATTGGCCGGGAGCAATCAGCATGAAGGTGTGAACCGGATGGAGAAGAGAGGGAAGGTGAACGACGCTGATCAGAAAAGACGTCTCCTGTGAGTCACTAAATGTAACTGCAGTGTAATCACTTATATGTCTGCAGAGCGTCTACATACAACTAGTAACTACCACTATATGGTCACTATATGGCAGTGGTATATGTCTTCAGAGCCTGTGTACAGCTGATAGTCACATGTGGGGTCTGGCAGGATTATTTTATCCTTATGTAGTAATAGTTTTGGGTCTTGGTTTTATAAGGAGGTTTTTAGTAACAATCACTTGTCTGGTAGATTTGCTCCATGTATCAGTGTATGTTTTGGTGACTGTTTAGGGGTATTGTCATATGAAGGTGAGAAGTTCTGAAAAGTAAATTTGTCATTGGAGATTTTTTACTGTACAGTGACTGCTGAGGAGATGGACGGGATCTGTGTGGGATTGCAAAAAATTTTAGTGACGGGAAAACAAAAGGGTTTTTTTCCTGTAAAAAAAACATACAGTTCAAAATGAGGCGTTGAAAAATGTCGGGAACCCAGCCTCCCCAGAAAAAACAAAGGGCCCGGAGCCCCGGATTTTTGGGCCCCTAGCAACGCCCGGGCCGGCGGTGTAAAAAATTTTCCCGGCCCGGCAAATATTTTCAATTAAGGCCCATTGTACAAGTTGACACCGGTTTAAGAGGTTTTCAAAAATGAAAACAGTCTGAAAAAAAGGGTGTGAAACCCCAATGCAATGGTGAAAACCCCCAAAAAGAGGCCGTAAACGTGGTCTAAACCTAGAGGGGAGGGAGGGAATACATGCACAAAGTGGCTGTTTTCCGTGTCAAAGACAAAGAAAAGAATATAATGAACTAAAAAGGTAGAAGTAACCTACAAAAGAGAAAGGGTGGGGGGCAGGGGGGGTGTAAAAATGGGGCCCCTCCAGTTTTGGGGAAAAACTACAATCCCACATGCATTTGAAAAATCTATAACAAAGGGTGGGGGGGTTGTGGGTTTCCCAACGTGGGGGCCCGCAGTTTTGCCCCCGGTTTTTTAGTGACGGGTCTCGATGTTAATATTCTGCGTTTGTGAAAACGCATTTTCGCAGTTTTTTGGGGGTTTTTCAGTGACACAACTCTGAAATAAAAGAACTACATCAAAATTGTTGGTGTTGAGAAAACAAAAACTGTATTTATGCTTTTCTTTCTAGATAAGCCAATTGCTAATACAAAAAGTGTTAAGGGGAAGTTTTTGTCCCCTTTGATTGTTGTGGTATTTACCTTTAAGTTTGCAAAATTCATTGGCCTGCTAAAACAGTGGCCAGCACATAATAGTTTAGGTATTTATTCAAAAGAATCTGCTGCTTTCATGCGTGTTTAAAACATCACATTTACATTGTGCTATTCAAAAAAGAGAGACCTAAAATAAGTACAGGAGACAAGGGAATACTTTAATGCATTATTTAATACAGATAGAGAAGTCTTAAATTGTATAGTTTTATTTGCTACAAATTGATATTTATTTTAACTGGCGAACATTTGCTTTTCACATCTGAAAACAAAATATTTGACAGAGTGAAAAGTATTCTACTTTTCCAGAAGAGTCATCCAAGCAGTGATGCACGTTTGAAAGATCAAGTAACTAACCAAGCATTCAAGTCTTCATAGCAGCAGCATTCCGAATTCCTTATTGCTCTTGAACAAATCAACATAAACTGGTTGATCCATTTCACAATATTAACAGAAGTGTGTCAGGTTATGTTGCACTTTAAGGGCATATCCACAAATACAACACAGAAAATTACACGGGACCAAAAAGGTAAATCTCTTTCCTGCAGACAGAGGTGAACATCTGGAAGTATTATCAAAAATAGTCTTTTTTTGACTGCAAGACAAGATAGTCACATATATAACAGCAGTGTTTTTTTAAAGGGGTATTCCCACAAAGCAACTTTTAAAAGTGGCTTTTGTCTCGCTGTCGAACCTGCAAACTTGGGAATGGGGAGGACGGCGTTGGGGACGTCCCTTTCCATTCATTTTCTATGGGAACTTCCGAATATAGCCAACCGCACACACTTGGCTCAATTTGGAACTCCCATAGAAATGAATGAGGCCCAAGTGTGCGTCCTATGCACGGTAGTAAATCTAGTGGAAAGGGCCCCGCCCATGGCAATGGTTTGCGGGGAATTTTTAATTAGTTTGCAGGGCTGTGGAGTCGGGTTTTTCGGTGGCTATTTTCCAGGGTCGGAGTCGTCATAAAAGGCGGACTCCGATCCCAAAATTTTTAATAATTTTTGGTCCATTTGTTCGATGCAAAGAAAAACAAAGATGAAAATTGGGTCCCGGGGGCCCCAGTGTACTGCTCCCTTTTCTTCCCTTTTCACATGAGGGTGTTTTTGATGGACTTGGGAGGCAAGCGTTTACCAGGGGAAAAGATTTTTTCCGGGCTAAAATTCAGCAAAATTTTTCACTGCTTTCAAAGAAGTAAAAAGATTTCAAAACCCTTCATCAAAACTAAAAGTGGGTTGAGGCAATTCCTTTATACCCTGAATTGTTAGAGAGTTGCCCCTGTAGTCCCCGCTTACCCCCAACCCAAGTTAGTTTTAGGGGGCCGTTTTCTACCCTGGAAATAAGAGTCAGATGTGAGGTCTGTAGCGGATCTGAGGAAAAAATACATTTTCCCCAAAGAAAAATTAAGTAAAAAAATGTTTGCGTGTTTTTTATTTTTAAAAATTTTGCCCTAATATATCCTTTAAATTTTTTACATGACAAGAAAATGGGTAACCAAATGTTTTAAACTTTTGGGGATTTAGGCCCATTTAATCCACTTAGTTTGAAAGGGGCTACTTAATTTTATTCCCAGTTCTTATTATTTATAATAAATTTAATTGAAAATTTTTTAGATCTGCTTAGTTCTGAATTCTTTTCGTTGAAATTGTTTTGAATTTCTCCTAAAAATTTTAAAATGTTAATTTTTATTATTTTTGTTAGTATTGGGAAAACCCACCTTTTGGTTTTCAGCTTCTCTGAACCTTTCTGGCTCTGATTCAGATTAAAAGCAATCTTACCCAAAAGTCTGATCGCAGATCTCTTTTTTAACATTCCCCAATGTTGGGCAACTGGATTGGATCAAATAGATTTTTTTTCTTCGTTTTTTCCCACAAGTGTTAAAAAGATCAAAAATTGTTACCCTTTTGCTTGTGTTGTTTCCCAAAATTGTTGATTTTGTTCATAAGGTGATAAAACACCTGGGTTCCCCATTTTCTACGTAATCACTTAAACATGGGGCGTTTTGAGGGAGTAGGATTTGGGGGAGTCGGGGTTTTGGGAAATTGAGGAGTCAGAGTGGGGTTTCGGTTGGGCCGATCCACAGCCCTGATAGTTGCTATGTCCCATAACAAAGCAGCGATAATAATCATCTTTATATACCACCAACATATTCCGCAGCGATACAAGAGTATCACACTTTCCAGTATGAATGCAAACACTACATTTTCCAGACTAAGTTTTTACTAGAAATGTTCAAGTTTTTTTTTCTTTTTTTTGAACACCTGTAATTTGTGTCGCTATGGATACTTAATCAATAAGGGGTGCCATCACTTGTACCCTAGGTTTTATTAGGAAGGCTATACTGGAGACCTCCATTAGGCCCAAAGCTGCTATTACAAGCGGTCAAAATCCTGTGTACCCGTCGTGGGGAAGCCACTGAAGCAATGTAATGTTGTGCAGTGGTTGCACTTACCACGGCATCTAAGGGGTTAAAAGGCTGGGGTCAATGTTGTCACCAAACCTGGCTATGTGCTTTAGGTCCCAGCTATAACTAACAGCTGTTACCTACAGTGTCTGGTGCAAGCCCACTCCATGCACCCAGATTCTGACTATGCACTAAGTTTTAGCCTTATTTTTAAGGGGGGAAAAAAGTGCACCTTAAAGTCTGAAAAATATGGTGCATAATGTAGGGCAGTTCTGATTTTAGACCACATGGAATAACAAAAACAGCTCTTTAGATTAATGTGAAACATTCCTTCCATTAGTTGCCATGCCATCTCTCACAGAAAACCAGGGCCGAGACCAGTTCATGATCAGTTTTATTTAGGGATTTTGCTGGGACTGCTATAAAATTTAAAAATTTACAGGAGTGGAAAAAATAAAATAATACAATTGCAGTATAGACTATATATAGGAAACTATTACGTTGTTACTTTCACCCACCCAGTAGTCCTACACAATGTTAAAATGTAGCTTGAATTAAATCAAACATTTCTATCAATCATTTAAGGCACATTAAGAAAACAAAAACACCCCACCACCCACACATATGACTTAGGGCCACATATATGAAAACTATCTAGGTCTAAAATACTTTGTTCCCCCATGAAACCATTCAGAGCGCCCCCTCATTTTTCCAGAGCTTTATATGAAATTAAACAGGTGCTCCGATTGGTTGCTATGAGAAACAAAGTGAAATTTAGACCTAGACAGTTTTCATACATGTGGCCCTTAGTGTGAATACCCATATTGTGAACATTAAGGGCGACATGTATGAAACTAGTTCTAAATCGATATAGAGGAGTGTAGAATATGACAGTATGTGTCAAAGTTTTGAATGTATAAAAGTTCATGCCAAAGGGCCATGTCTAGTGTAGATTGCCCCCAAGTTTTGGTGTACAAATTCATACATCTGTTGGACAGGGCTATGGTCGTTTTTTTTGACCAAAATACAATAAAACTAACGCCGGGTTTTTCTCGCCCCAATGAATGTTTTATTGTACACGGTCGGTCAATCCTGTAGAACATAAAGCAGCTAAAAGTATTTTTCAAACCAGTAGGCCACGCTGTGTTTCTTTTTATCATACGCAAAAAATGTTCATGCCTAAAAAGGTTGGCATGAAGCAGATTGTAAATGTGAAAGGGAGATTTACATGCATTAAAGGGGGTTTTGCCCCTGATGTAATGTTGAGTGGGATCCTCCCAAAATGGGTATTTAATCATTTTCTAAAATATATGGATTACAAAAAGTGAAGCTCAGAGTACAGCCTTTCCTAACTGCCCCTAGTTACTTAAAAGTTTACATTAGACACGACCGCAGTGACAGGAATGATCGGGTGGGTTGCGTTTTCTGCACTTTTATCTAAAGCCGGGAACAGAAGTTGTGGAAAGGGCTGTGGAGAAAAAAAAAAGTGAATAAGCCTGTGTCTTTTGTATATAGAATCCCCCTGGTTGTATTTTAATTATTTCAGTAAACATTGCAAAAAACGCCCCCGCTTCTTGGTGTGTTCTCAGCCCCCCTCTTCTCCCTCGTCGGCTTTGTGCTTTGTTTTAGTCTCTTCTGAGCAGATTAAGATGTAAGGAGTCCTTTTGGCAAAACCCCCTTTTTTTCTTAGATTGCACATGCTTACCAAAGATTATTTTACACTGAACTAGGTCTCAATTCAAAAATAAAATCAGATCAATGCAGTGTTACTTATATATTTGATTTCAAAGTCTACACCCAACATATGTTAAAATAGGTCTTCACAGATCATGGGCCTTAAGGTGGCAGCATCTTTTTTCTTCAGCACTAACAAGAGTCATAATGTTTTAATTTTTCTCTGGATATAACCATATGAAAACTTGTTTGTGGGATGCACCATCTGTTTTAATAGCAGCATTTTAGAGTACATGTAATGCATAGAAAAACCTTTTATCCATTTTGGGGGCATAGAAGGGTCATGTAACCTTTGATACCAAATTGGTGTAAAAATTTTTTTTTTCCTTTTGCCAATAAAAAAAACTTAAAAAATTTTATTTCAGTTTCCAATAACTTCTTTTTTAATCAACAGGTGAGGATTTGAATTTTGCAGGCTGGGGTTGTAGTTTTTTTTGGTATTATTGGAATAAAAAGCCCCTTGGGGATTGAACCTGGAAGAAGCTCTATCCTCACTTTGGGTTATGCTGTTCGTTTATAGGGAAAGATAGGGAGGGGCAAAAAATGAGCAAACCAAATTTAAGGGGAATGGAGCATTTTTGTTATGAGAATAAAAATTTGTTTGCTCCAGGAGACATTATGAAAAAGTATAAAAAATGGCCCCTAAAAAAAGTATGGGGAAAAGTATTTATGTAGAAACCCCCTTCAAAAGACAAGGGGGGCTTTTTCCCTTTTTTTAGGGAAAAAAAAAAAAAAAGGTCAACCTCCGGGGGGGAAAAGCCTTATCCAAGATTTACAGCTCCATGGGAAAAAAAACCCCATTGTCTGGGAGTGGTCATAGCAGGAACAGTTGATTGTTTCCAAGAAAGGCTTAAATATCTACTTACTAATAAATATTAGTACTTATGTAACTGTATAAAAACCATTTAGATCCAGTCCGATGGAAATTTTGGGATCAGGAATGAAATATTGCTTTAGGGCAGGTTGGTTTTTGCCTTCCAAAATCTTCATTAATAAGTGAAATAAAACTTAAAAAAATTCCCTCTACCCCTCCCTTCTTCCACATCTTTCCCCGCCCTTGACTGAACTTAATAGAGATTTGTCTTTTAATAAACTGATCTAAGCATGTAACTTGAAAACCTGAATAAAACAGCAACAGCATGAAAGCAAAAAAAAAACCCCCCCCATTATAAAAAGTTTTTTTAAGTAACAAAGCAACAGCTGGGAAAAGGTTAGTGCCCCCCTAGCTTTAAAAAACTCACCAAAACATTAGTATGTTTCAGCCCCATTATAAAACAGTATGTAAACAAACCTGTATCATCTCAGTTTTTAAAGAGATAACCCTGTGTGGACACCTTTAGTTTAGTTATAGGCTCTTACTATAATCCAAGGGTTAATGCTAGGTTTTTAACCAGAAGACCACTGTTGGCATGTTCATGACCTGAGTATGTAAAAATGTAGAAAAAAGAGAAGGGGAATTTAGGTTAAAGGGGGGAAAGTTTGGGGAAGGGGGGAAAGTTAGTACTTAGGGGTAGGTAAGATGAATTAGGGGGTAGTTTAGGGGGGGAAGAAAAATTTTTAGAATGGGGAAGTAAGTGGGGTTTTTTGGTAAAGAGAAATGGGGTTACCTAAAAAAAAAAAGCCTGTGAAAAGCAAGGGTAGGAGAAAAGTTAGAAGGAAATTAAAAAAAAAAAAGGAAGAATATAAAAAAATTAACAAAACCCGTCCCACCGGTTATTTTTTTTTTAATTTTTTTAAACGCCTTGACCCGGGGTGGAATGGGGGGATGTTGGAACCGGGGGGGCAGGGGGAAACCTGCCCCCATTAATAAAAGGAAATATCCATTACTTAAGGAGCAAAAGTAGGGGTAGTTTAAAAGGGGTCCCCCCGAAAAGGAAAAAAATTTAAAAATTTTAATTTTTAATGGTTTTTTCCGCGTTTTGGGTTTATGGGGTGGGGGGGAGGGGGGGAAAAACAGGGCCCCCCCTTGCTAAAAATCATGGGTTTTTAATGGAACTTTTGGATAAATCCGTTTAATGGACTGGCATTTTTAAAAACCCTTTTAATTTCCCCATTAAAAATCCGTAAAATAGAAAACCCAAAAAATTACAAGGCGCTATTTAAAACCCAAATTTAATCGTTTGGCTTTTAACGAGTTTGTTTTTTCGAAAAATTTTGGGAATCCCCTTTACCTTAAAGTTGTTCTTTTTAGACAAAGGGAAAATAATGACGGGCCGTATTTACCCCCGAATTCCCCCAGTACGCCGCAAATACGGCTGAAATAAATGTCCAAATAAGCCGTGTGAACATAGCCTAAAGTGTTGTACCAGGACCAGCACATTCAATGAATCTGGAGAAAGTGTATATATAAAATACCAACCAACAAGTAAGCAGTATATAAAATACCCATCAACAAATAAGCAGTCACCTTACCTAGGTTATTATTATTATTATTATTATTATTTATTTTAAAGCGCCATTGATTCCAGGGCGCTGTACATCGAGGGGGTTATTGTAACATAGTCACTATTCACGGTAATAAGTCACTAGTACAGACAGCAGGACTCAAGTGTTACATACAATATCATCCATGTGATATTGAGAGCAGGCTAACGGTCACTCCATTAGCGGTATAAGGTAGCAGATATAGTAGAAGTTATTAGATATAGTAACCCATCAGGGCATCCTTCCAGAACAGTGCTTCTACAACACAATTTACAATATAAATTTGTAATGTTTTGTTCACAGCGAATTTAGGCTTTATGGTCAGTGGGAAATCAACTGGCACACGATTCTGTAGGCCCAAAAGTGGCATTATTAACAGAGGCCCCTCTACGTTAAAGACTAAAAGGGATCTATGGTTTTGTGAAGTGGACACTATATTAGGAGTACAGCAGTGGCCAAAGTACTGGCATAACTGTGCATCTAGAAGCAATTTCTTAAAAAGTGCTCCTTTAAGATCACTTCCCTCATTACAAGATCCGTAAGATAGAAAACCATTTTATAGATCACCCACATGATTGTCCGCTATTCCTAGCCAAGTACATTCACACATACGTTTGAGCTTGTAACATTGAGATTTGTTGTGTGCAGAACTTAAATAGAAGTACTCATCCCAGTTCCTCATACTGACATGTTGTTCTTTGCAGACAAGTGCATACATAAACCAAATCCTATGGAAGTTTTATCATTCTATAGTTTTTACCTACTGGATATAAAAGGTCACATTTTATTAAAGAAAACAGATATGGTTTCCCTTCATGTAAGACGTGTTCTACTTACACTACAGCATACTAGTGTATTGCACAAAAAGAAAACAAAATACAGTTACCTTGTAACCATCACAAAGGCATATACACAAAAAAGTTGCATCATGTATGCCTTATTTCCATCCAGTTCTGTGATGCCTATAAAAGTAAAAAAAAAAAAAAAAAAATCTAAGAATCCTCATAATACTTGCCTAGTAATTAAATAGCTCATGTAAGACATTGTCACAATTCTAGTGTGCATTTTGGCTACAAATTTAACATCACCACAAAATGGAAATTAGTCTATTCGGATTGTGAGTGGCCTTCTGAATGTCCAAAAATCTTCGGTAAGAACAGAATGCATAGATCCAGTTGCCAACATAAAAAGTGTGACTGCTGTTCACTTCTGTTGGGTCAGTTCAAATTCCTTTAGCTGCTGCTGATACCATTCTGGGGCCTCCGGGCCATTTCTCCCTGCCGAGTCGTGGTCATATCCATAGGCCACAGTAAGTTCCTCATCCTTTTCCACCGCTGTAATGGTTCGGATACACTTGATAGGTCCGAATCTTGGATGGACAAACCTTAAAAAGGCAGAGCATATAGAAAAACACATAATTCATTATATACAAATCTAAAAGGTGTAGTGTTGTACTTTAGCCTATGTATTTATTTTATTATCTCTATCTATATACACACACACACACACCTCTTGTGCCCAATCAGAGCGCCCCTTTAATTTTTTCAAGGCACTATGTGAAATGAAAGGGGCGCTCGGATTGGTTGCTATGGGCAACAAAGAAAGTTTTAGACCTAGACAGTTTTCATACATGAGGCCCTATGTGTTGAGTTAGTGGCCAGACAGTCTAAATTTGTCATGAACAAGGGCTAAGGTGAAGCCCAAAACATGTAGGCTGTAAACTTTTGGCTATGTTTTTATATCTTCTGTATGTTTTTGGAATAAATTTATCACAATTTTTGCATACAAGCTGGATCGTGGTTGCTATACCTTATTTTGGACTTTTAAATTTCTCATGTTTTGTTTGTATCTGAACTTCTCATATGTAGGAGGAATAAAGCGGACTGAGGCCAGTTTAAAAGTAATATAGCCCGATGGCAGAGTGACCTGTGTGTTATAACAGCATGGGGACCTGGAGAGCCAAATATGACTCCCAGAGTGGTCCAAGCTCTAACTGAAGCGTTCCAATGTTGCAGCATACCCAGAAGTCTTCCCCTGGTCTCTAACTAGGTGTCATCCTATCACTCTCGCAGTGCTGTAGGTGTTTAATTAAACGTAGTAATACACCTATTTAACTATGTATCCCCATAAAAAATTTTAATGTATGCCCCCCCCCCCCCCATTTCTTATATAGTATGCCTCCCATAAGGTTATAAAAAACAAAAAAAAAACACTACTTCTATTGGACACTTTTACATTACTTTTTATTGCCAAGTTCCACTGCAACTAGGGCTGATATATTAGTCCTAGTTAGGATATGTTCACACGGTGTATTGCAGTGTTTCTCAACTCCAGTCCTCAAGACCCACCAACAGGTCAGGTTGTCAGAACTTCCTCAGTATAGCACAGGTGATGTAATTATGGTCAGTGCACTCTGCACAGGTGATATAATTATTGTCAGTGCATTCTATGGGAGATCTTGAAAACATGACCTGTTGGTGGGTCCTGAGGACTGGAGTTGAGAAGCACTGGTGTATTGCGACACATAATGTGCATGCCACAATACGCTGGGTGTTTTAGAAGTACGCGCTGATCAGTGTGTACTTCTAAATAGTGTGTGAGGGGGCGCCCATTCACTTTCATCACAGTGACATGTAACTTGTCTCCCGGTGTATAATACTTGCGTCTTGTATGCCAAGTGGAGATGGATGTAACTCTCAGCTCTCTATCAGAGCTATGAGTTACCTTAATTGCGGGGCACATTTCGGGCGTATTGCAGTGCAATTACGCGCCGAACTATGACCTGCAATTACGCTATGTGAACATACCCTTACAGTGGAAATGAACTCCTTAACCCATCATCCCTGCAGTCACCTGGCACAGTCGATCACAATCGCTGGGGATGGGATCAGGAAGCCTGAAGGATTTTGATTGATCTATTTATACAGCACCCATCGGCTGCTGTGTATACAGCAATTGGGAAAGCAGATGTGTTAATAAACAGTCTCTACTTCTCACTGGAGAACCTGGCTGCAGCAGACAACTGGCTTTCCACCCCTGCATCTGCATGATTAGCATGCAGCTGTAAACTTAAATGCCGACTGCCCAAATTTTTTAAGTTAATGGCTGGTCAGTAACTGGTTAAATATATAAAACTCATAAGGATTTTTGATCTTCTTCTACAATATGTCAAAAAAAGTAAGTTTCCTATGAGACCTGTACATCTTCAAAGATACAGTACTGTACAGATGAATACAAGTACAGGCATTTTGTCTTCCCCCCAGCAAATTTTTTACATGTAAATGGCCATATTTTTATCTGAACTACATTTTGTGTCATTTATGTAAGGCAGGAGTTTCATGCAGTTCAAAAAGTTTTCAGGTACAGTAAAAATAATCATACTTACGGGTCATAAATACAGTTAGGAGAAAAGGAGTGGTTGGCTTTATGTCCCAAGGATGCACAATATTTGTTAGTCATACTGTAGGGATCTGGTACATCGATTACAGTTTCATCATCTAAAGAAATTGTGTTGCCATTTAACGACCAGTCTCTACTGTCGACCTAGTGGTGAATAAGAAAAAAAAAAAAAAAAAAAAAAAAAAAAAAAAAAAGTACATTTCATGATACTTCACATTTCTATAAAGAGAAGACATACAATTCCAACTAAACCTTATAGAAATAAAGTTCTTATTCTGCTTGCATACTGGACACCAGGGATGGGTAACATATCAGAAAAAGGATAGGCAGACATGCTGAAAAGAGATTCTTGGTTTACAATGGGTTTGGAAAGGCTTTAGAAGCTTTCACATGTTGAGGGCTTGTGTCAAAATATATTATATATAAATAAAAAAAAAAATTATATATCAATGAACGCTCACCCTGCTCCGCCGTTATTCTGCACGCAATACCCCATAATGAAAAATTGAAAACAATGTTGAAGTCCCTTTGGCACCAATAATGGCCTCCAGTCTTCTTGGGCATGATGCCACAAAGGTTGCATGCCTGGATTTGGGGATTTTTCTTCTCTGTAGATCCTCTCAATCACTTTTCAGAGACATTAGATCGGGTTCAAGATGGGGCTCTCGCTGAACGACTCAAGGAGTTGTCCATAATCCATTCCTGGTGTTGTCTTGGTTGTGTGTTTCGTGTTTAAAGGGAATGTTATGTTTTTTTAATTTTCCATATCACTCAATATTTAATAATTCTTAAGTCCTGCAGTTTTCCCTTTGGCCCCTAAATCAGAAAGATTTTTCGTTGTTTGCTCATTATCGCAAAAAAAGAGGGGCAAACTGAAAGGGGACACCAGTAAAGGGAAACACAGGATCCACAATCACAAGAGATAGTCACAGTTCACCCTTCACCCCCCTCAAACCGATTTCCTCAGGTCACAGAGATGACTAGAAAAGTCCCTATAGAAGTCAATGGGACAGATCAGCTTAAGGGCTATGTGCATGAAGCCACTGTAAAGCCTTCTGACTGTGTTTTAAAGCAGTGCAAACAAGGGCCAGTGGCCAAAATGCAAGACTTAATTTTTAAAAAAAATTTGAAATCATAATGAAAAATTAAAAAAAAAAAAAAAAATTCCTAAAAATGTGTTTAATATAAAATTGGGACTTAAACAATGACTCTTTCTGATGACATTCCCTTTAAGGAGATGCAACTGGAATAATAAGCCACACCTATTTTAGTAGGTTGCACCCCTTTACACAACATTTAACCTGTATGATGCCATACATTCAGGAACTTCAGAAGGCTGAGTGACAACTGCTATGGTGGGAAGTGACCGCACCAAGCTTTCATGGACCCTATAACTAGTGAGCAATTTAACTACTAAAAGGTTTTAGCACTACATACAGATACAGGAGATCTTTACTGCATATGGCATAAGCTGGTACTCATGACATCATGGCAAAATTCCATCGAAAAGGAGGTGTTGCATCACGATCACAGCAGAGGCTATGTGGGGGATGGGGAGGTGATCAACTGAATGACACTGTTTTTGAAGGTGGCAAAAGACATGTCATGTTTGTGCTGTGATTTAATATATCCTAAGGTTTACCATAAATTATTTCTGAAAGAATTAGTGTCAAGTTCATACACAATGAGGGGGTGTAGCTCTGAACATTTTAGAAATTACTATCAATCGGACATTTGTGGGACTTAATCAGTGTCGTGTGGAGTACTTTGCATGGATGTCCCCCTAATCTAGCATCCAAATCATACAATCATGCCGTGCCAAAAAACGCTGCCTAACCAATAAACTAAAAAAAAAGGTAGATTTGCATTCTGTGCCACCACATTTTTACAGTTTTGATCACCAAATGTGGGATTGTGGTGCAACACGGCCAGTGCCTCCCTGGTCAGCACTGAAGGGTAATGCATACTAAGGCCAACATGGCTTCGTGATTTTAGACTTGGATTCTGATATTGTCATCACTTTCTGTTTAGAGGCGTTTGATATTTCCTTGTCATATGAAGATCCTGGGACATTGTGCAGCTTCCGGTTTGAGAGGGGGAGTGGCACTGCCTTTTCTGGTACATTATAAAAGGAGAAAAGCCAAGCACAGGATTCTGGAGACCTTGTAGTGGCCATCATGGTCAAGTCAGTGTCTCGGGATGAGCAAGACATGACATGTTTTTATATGTAGGCGTCATTTCCAATTACATGCGAGACTGGCAGACATTTTAAAAGCTGCCCTGCAGAGAGCGCTAAAAGAAAAAAAAAAAAAAACCCCGAAAAACCAAAAAACTTCCATATCATAGTCTATTTCAACACCAAAACATCTACATCTTTCCCTGTTAATAACTGGGAAACCGTACAAACTTGTCCTTGGAGAGGGTTATAAAAAAAAAATAAAAAAAAAATCAGAGCAGGAAAGAAGAGTTGGCAAGTATGGCTACAACATTCTTTTTTATTGCAGTGTACAAACATGAGCTAGATAGAGGCAGAAGGAAAAGACAATTTTTTAGCTTCTGTTGCACCATGGCCTCGTTCACACGGCTTATTTGGGCGCGGATTGGAGCCATACTGCGCGCCGGATTTGCGCTGCAGTACGGCTCCAATCCGTCCCCGTAACTACGGTAGTCCACAGTTCTCAGAGACATGCGAAATATTTACGGCGCGTACGCGCTGTAGATAATGACAGTATGGGGCCGGCGAGCTGCCGGCCCCACGGCTGCCAGCGTAATTGCGGGGCGAAATCTGTCCCGGCAATAAGCCGTGTGAACCAGGCCTAACCATAAGGACACATTCAGCATGTATGTTGGGAACATTCCCAGCATGGACACCACCCACCCAAAACGTTGATTTAAAGTTAAGCCACACTTGCCAGCCTTTGAAAGGAACCGCCCTGGAGATTTAGTGATGTGCACCGACTTTATTTTTTTTAATTTTTGCACAAGTCGCTCCCCTTTTTATATACCATGCCTCCATTTTTACATAAACCCTCTTTTACACATCCACTGATATAAAAATATAATAGGAAAGCTGATTGCCTCGTGTGTGATGGGAGAGACACCAGCTCTCCTGGATATTGGAGGAAAACTGGGTGACACCATATTACCACAGCAGTCAATCAGCTTTACTTTGTTACTGAGTGTATTAAGTCCTATAGGGTAAAATACCCTACACTGCTGCATACACTGTGGTGGCTTGTGGCAGGCCATTTGTATGTTGGCCCAAAACTGAGCAGCTCAGAAAGGCAGTTTCCACAGCTAGTCTGGTGGTTGTGGCACAGTCCTTCTGCATGTAAACAAATTGTTTCAACAAATTTTCTACAAATGTAAAAAATTCAGGAGAATTGGTAACCTGTCAAAGTAATTGCATCTAAAAGAGGGATCTTTTTTATCCCTGCACTGTTGAGGTTTATTCAATGTGCCCAGTAACAGACAAAAACTGTACAACTGTTTGTAATTCAATTCCAGTTACAAACAACTAATAAAACAATCAGGCTACATTTTCATTGGTCATTAAACTTTCATTGCTTTCTTGCAACTGTAATCTGTCTTTTTTCTTAAGTCATACCTCTTGATGTGTAATCCGCACACCATTATAAAATGACATCACTGTATGAGGGCCTACACTTATATTGGCATATAAACCTTCTCCAGCATTGGCAATCATAGAAACAGCTACGTACACTCTAGAAAGTAAAAAGAAAAAAAACAAAAAAAAAAAAAAAACAAATCCACATTGTCAGACAGCAATTTCAACAAATGCAGAAACTAGCTTAGTAATAGAGAATAGACTACATTGTTCTCATTCTAAGCAATTAAAAGTCACACAGAGTTAAAAACAAAACAAAGAGCCAGTTTGTATTTAATCATATTCAACTTTGTATCCTGTGTCTTCAAAATGTATGGCTTGCCCAAGAATGTGATAGTATGTGTGCACTAAGTGATGGAAACCTGTACTTTTCATGTAGTGTGATATGCAGCAACAAAGTTGTAATTTAAAAACCAGGCTTCACCCACCCAACATCCCACAGATAAACACATAAAATACTTAAACTTAAAAACCACACACATTGGTAACTATAAGTTTTTGAGGCAACTCAGCTAAAACACTCATGCTTGAATGAACTAGATCGCAGGAAAAAAGTTGCTAACCTCGAATAAATCAACTTTAATAGTGCCACAATTTCGCACACTATCAATGTAAGGTATAATACAGACAAAAGACTGACATACCAGTGAAAGCTACTTACAGTGAGACAAGGTTGAGGCCGCTCGCAAAGCTTACATCTAAGGGTGCTGGGGGAAACAATAATTGTTATGAAGTGCTGAAATTTACATGGCCCAAGCATAGCTTTATAATATGGGAGGTTACATAAAAATTTGTGACCGCCACCATGACTGTAATCTATAACAGATAAATCCTAGATAGCCCTATGTAGGGATGACAAAATGTGTTCGATAGAATGTTGGGGTAACATTAGTGTTTTGGTAGGCCTGCCGAGACAGATGTGTTTCGACAGCTTAAAACGCACTGCGGATGCCTGATGGTAACTGGTAACTTCCAGAGAATGGGTCGCACGGCAAAACTAAGACGGCATGTAGTTCGGATATTGATAGTCTTTTAATACCCGTGTACATTTTGGAACAATGGTTAACGGGCTTGTCCACTAAAAACTACATGACACTGGGGCCAGGGCAGACAAAAGGTAATAAAAAAAAAAAAAACCCCTCACCTACCTGCCCCCCTCATTCCACTTTTTGCTTTCAGGTTTTCATCCCGACATGCAGGAGAGATTCGTGTGCCATTGACTTACAATGGAGTGTGAGCCTCCTAAGTACCCACAGGTGAAAAGATCACTGGGCACTTTGGAGCTACAGTGGTGGGACAGTTAAGCAAGCATCAATTTTTTTTTTGCCCACACTGGCCCGTGTCTTTAGTGGACAACCTCTTTAAAATTTGGAGGTACTGTAAACTCTAAATAAGGCTTGTAGCCATGCAGCGCTACAAAAATGTAAGAAACCTGATGGAAATGTACATCTTTATTAAAAAGAAATGAACACACTAACATTTCAAGTGGCTTTTAGCAATGACCTCCAAAACAAAGATGCAAGTCACTTTATAGAAAGAGAATTTGATAGCCTGTGACTAAATGGAAAAAGCACATCTTGCCTGTACTTACAAGGACAAGTGAAGGATTTCTTATTGAGCATCTCAAAATCACCAGTCAGTGTCGCACAATACTTCCGAAACAGACTAAAGCTTTTTTTTTGTTCTGGCGACGGTAGTCTAGAATTTGTTATCAAGGCCAAGGGCAGACAACAAAAATGTTGCGATTAAACCAAATAAAATGAATATCCATAGAATTTATTATTTTTTTTTACCATTAAGACATAGGGCCACATGTATGAAAACTGTCTAGATCAAAGACTCTGTTTCCCATAGCAACCAATCACAGCTTTTAAGAATAGATAGTTTTCATGCATGAGGAGAGGGAATCTTTAAAGCATTTTTATTGAGTCAAAACTTGACATTCACTTCATTAGTATTTGGTAGCATTGCCGTTAAACTATGACTGGTCAAAGTTTTGGATATCCTTCCACAAGCTTCTCAATAGTTGGTAGGAATTTTGGCTCATTCCTCCAGACAGAACTAGTGTAACTGAGCCATGTTTGTAGGTCGTCTTGCTCGCACCTGCCTTTTCAGCTTTACCCATAAATTTTCAATAGGATTGAGATCAGGGCTTGGTGATGGCCACTCCAAAACATGGACTTGGTTATTTTTAAGTCACTTGGTAACCAGTTTGGCAGTATGCTTCGGGGCAGTGTCAGTTTGGAAGACCCATTTCTGCCCAAGCTTTAACTTCCTGGCCGATGTCTTGAGATGTTGCTTCAGTATTGCCACAATCTTCTTTCTTAATGATGCCATCTATTTTATGAAGTGAACCAGTCCTTCCTGCAGCAAAACAACCCCACAACATGATGCTGCCACTCCCGTGTTTCACAGTTGGGATGGTGTTCTCCCTTTTTCCTCCAAACAGCTCAATTTTAGTTTCATCAGACCACAGGACAGATCTCCAAAAAAAGTAGGTCTTTGTTCCTTTGCAAACATTAATCTGGCTTTTATATGTTTCTTTTGGAGTAATCGCTCTGTCCTGGCAGAGTAGGCTTTCAGCCCATGTTACATATTTAGTATGGTTGAAAAAGACATGTGTCTATCAAGTTCAACCAAGGGTGGGGAAAATGTGTGTTAAGGGAGGGAGATAAGGAGTTTAAGCCTAGTTTCCCTACTGATGAATGCTTTGAAAACCTATAAGGCAAGAACCAAATCTGCTCTAAGGAAGATTTCATTTCTGATCCCATTTTTTTATGGCTACATACGTATTAATATTAAATAGTTTCAGCTAGGTATCTAAGCCTTTCTTGAAACTCAACTGTTTGTGCTGTGACCAGCTCCTCAGGCGGCTATTCCACAGATTAACAGTTATAATAGTGAAGAATGCTTTTCTTCTCTGGAGATTTAATCTTTCTACAGCTGAAATGCATATCCCCTTGTCAAAAGGGTGCTTTACGTGAAATAGTTTTTCTCCATGCTTTTTGTAGGGACCATTAAATATATAAATTAATCATGTCCCCCCGAAGCAGTCTTTTCTCAAGAATAAATAAGTTCAATCCTTCTAACCTATCCTCATAACTAAGAAGCTCCATTCCACTTATAAGTTTGGTTGCTCGTCTTTGCACTCTCTAGCTCTATTACATCCTTTCTATAAACTGCAGCCCAGAACTGAATAGCATATTCCAATTTAGGCTGCACAAATGCTTTATACAGCTGTAATATTACATCCCTCTCCTGCGAGTCCATGCCTTTTTAATCCACGCTCATATCTTACGGGCCTTAGAGGCAGCTGATTGACATTGCATGCTGTTCTGTAGTCTATGATCTACAAGAACATCCAGATCTTTCTCAACAAGCAATTCTCCCACTTTTTTCCCCCTAGGAGAAATGATGCCTTCCAGTGTACGTAATGCGCCTAAAAAGGTGCATTGCTTTATAGAGGTGCACAGCACATCATTGCTACTATATGTAATGCGCCTTTTTAGGCACATTACAAGGTGTCGTTCCCGGCGTATAATGCGCCTAGTTTTGGTGTGCGACAGTTCATTTATATCGAGAAGATGGTGGTAAACGTGTTTTTGGTGCAAAATAGACCAAAAAAAAGCCACTTGTGTATTGGGACGTCACCCTATGCGTGTCTAATATAGTATATACACACCTACACCTGTGTGCATAGAGTTTATTTTTTATACATTTCTGCCAATTTCATCTTTTCTGTACACATTTAAATGAGCTTTTAACATGTAGGCAAAAGGTAAATAAGGAGATGGGAATAACCCTTTAATTTTTATGTATTGAAGAAGGGCTGCCAATACATTTATCTATTCATTTTGTGCGTGCATGTGCCGGAGGTGGGAAGGAAGCCAAAATGAATACAGCAGTTTCGATACACAGCATGTTCCAGTGTACCCATATTGGTACTGTTTTAGCCCATAAGTCAACATTCATTCTGCAGCAATATTCCATAAAGAGCAAAAAATATTTTTTTAATAAAAAAGGAACAATTCTGGTTGAAAAACCATTTAGTACAGAGCTGAAAATGGAAGGAAATGTAATCTGTATGATTCACTCATATTTTATCTGTATTTTCAGGCAGAAATGCCAGTGAATGGCCTTAGGGTATTCCCATTATATTGATTAGGTTTAAACATGTAGTCAATGGTAAATAAAGATCACCAGTGGAACTTCCGGTTCCAGCGCGCACATGAGCGGTCGCACGGAGTAAGTGCTCCCGCTCCGACCCGCTTCCCAACAAGGCTCCCCGCTATCTCCGGGAACTTAACGGCACTTTTCAGTGCCAGAAGCAAATCTCCGTCTCCGGTGCTCGGAACGGAGCGCCTTGAAGCCGCGGGGACCCGCGACTAGGCAGCAGCCCAGCCGGCCTGACAGTGCGCTCTTGGCCAAGATGGCGCCGGACCCGCCGCGCTCCACGAGGAGTGGCCGCTTTATCTCACACACCACGGCCCTACAGCAGCCCTAGACGGAGGATTCCGAGGAGGATCGCTGGGAGCAAGCACCACAGGATCTGCAGGCAGACACAGTAAGCCTGCCCCATACAGGGGTCCGTGAAGCTGCGGGCCCTGCAAGCCTAATGCAGGACTACTCAGAGGGGGGGGGGGCGAGCAGCAACAGCGGGCAAGAGTACCCAAGCAGTTGGGGAAGGGAATCTCCCTCGATCTGAGCCCCCTTTACAACAGCGGGCTCCTAAGCCCCAGAGAGGCCCCAAAGATCACTGCTGGATCAGGAGCGGATGACAAGGTCCCACAGTGGGATCCCTCCATCCTACAGCCGGAAATCTTTGCACACCCCTACAGTCACTAATGAGGGTGAGGAGCAAGTGCCAGGGCTGGGACTCTCTTGCAAATCTCTGGCGGTAGCTGTAGCTAAGAAACTGGCACCTGAGCTTTTGGCATCATTAGAAGCTGTGGTGGCAAGGTCAGTCTAAGGCAATAACCTCGGCTTCATCCTCTGTCAAATCAGACGTGGAGAAGCACAAGCTCCAAATCGCTGACCTTGAAGACAGAACAAATGGAGGTGGAAGACGACATTATTGATGTTAAAGCTCCAAGAGACATGTCAAAGAAGGAGTACCGGGAAATTTTCAAAGTTGAAGACCTAGAGAAAGGTCTCGCCGAAATAATGCCCGTATAATAGGGCTGAATGAGGATATACCGCAATCTGCCTTGCCTAAAATCTGCTCTGAGGAGATTCCGAGAATTCTGGGGATAGAAAGCCGATTGAAAGTGGAAAGAGCCCATAGAATAGGCCCCCCACAGGTATCAAACAGTGATAAACTACCCCCACCAAGGGCTGTGCTCGTTCGCTACCTTGATTATGCAGAAAAAGCTTCGGTACTGCAAGCCTACCGTGCGAGAACACCTGAGCATATAGAGGTCAACCTTTACTACTTTTCTCGGACTACTCGGCCGAAGTATCCAGAAAAAGGAGAATGTTCTCGTCGGTGTGTTCTACTTTAGTCAAAAAACAGATTCGCTTCAATCTGCAGTTCCCGGCGACTCTTAAAATTATGCCGGAGCAAGGTGCTCCACTCCTGTGTTACACTCCGGAGGAAGCAGAGGCCTTCTTGGAGGAGCTCCCCCATAAAGGAGTCAATCCAGATAGTCAGCCACTCGATCAACAAGGAATCAAGGCGGAAGGATCTTTCCCCCAATTATTCTAGGGAAAGGGCGGGACAATAGGAGCACAGAGGACGCGACTTCATGGAGAACCGACGCCGAGGAAGAGACGAGTGGGATGTTGAACTGGTCCTGGAGGGTGGTGGTTCATTATAAGGACTAAATGACGACAGTTGGGGTCATTTTTGTGTGGTTATCACGGGGGTCCGCCTCCACACTGTAGTAGTGGTTATGTTATGTGCACCCGGGGATGCAGGGTGGGATCTGGGGCGTACCAAACCCTTTTTTGACAAAAGGGGCATTAAAAATGTAAGGGATCCTCACTTGTGGTGGGTTAAATGTTGGGGAGGTGTAAGGGGCAAGGGACCACTAGGGCTGAGCCCGCTCAAGGCATAGGGAGTTTAGCAATTTGAGAGGAAGCGAGGGTCGGAAGGGAGGAGTGAGGACAGCGAAGTTCGCCTCGCTAATTTAGGTGCGAAAAAAGAGAAGTCCACAAGGAGGTGAAAGGAATTTCGTAAGGAGTTTAGGGGGTTTAGCTACACCAAGGGGTTTACAGAAGGGAGGGATGGGGGGTACTCTTGTTCAGGGCGTGGCAACTGAACTTCTGGGGCACCAAGAGTTAAAATGAAAATAGCGTCATGGAATGTTAAAGGTTTGCGCTCACCACAGAAAAGGATGCTAATACCTCGACATCTGAAGATTAAAGGGGTTGTCTCACTACGAAGATTATAGTTGAAAATGTGGGGACCAAAAATCTAAGGATGTACTTCCTTGGTTACTATTGGCAAAGTGCTACGGTTTTAGAGAACGGGCTGGTTTACATGTGCTTAGCAACGGTGTTTGTTTACTGGTCAGGGAAGCATTCTGTCCTGCCCAGGTCGTGCACATGCAAAGGAAAGGCAGTTAAGAGGGGGGGGGAAAGTGTGTATTGGCAGGCAAGGAGGAGAAGCAGTGAAGAGGATACAATCCCAAAAAAACCCCCTGCGCCTTTACCTTTTTCCGGCCCCCAAAAGAAACCTGTTTTTAAAACCTTTTTTAGGGGAGGGCGGCGTGCCCCCCCAAAAAAAACAGGTTGCAAATTAAACCCCCCCTTTTAAAACGTAGATTTGCCCAAAAAACCGGGGTAATCATTTTTTTTGCCCCTTTTTTAAAAACCCTTTAAACAATTTTAGTTAAATTTTTAAGGAAAAAGGGGGAAATTTTTTTTTCCCCTAAAAAATTAAAATAAAAGGTAAAAAAAAGGGGGGGGTAGCCTTTTTAAAAAAACCCGAAAATCATAAAAATTTGAGGGGGGGCAATCATTAGCTTCGTTAACAAAGGGGAAAAATTTCTGAAGGTTTGGGAAAAATTTTTTTGGGAAAAAACCGTTTAAAAAAGGGGGGGGGGGGTCTGAGGGGGGGTTTTGTTTTTAAAAGGTTAAACAAAAGGGGACAAACCCCCTTATAAATAAAAAATTTTTCCCCAAATGAAAGGAAAAAAAAAGGCCAAAAAAAGGGGCCCCAAAAAACCCCCCAAAAAAAAGGGGGTTTAACCCCCCTTTTTGGGCCCTTTTTGGTGAGGGGCTTTTTTGTGCCCAACTTCTGTTAACAAGAAAAATTTATCTCAGATAGGTTTCAACTCACTGGCAACCTTCCCAAAAAAATTTTGGGATACCCCCCTTTTTGGGGGAGACGTTAAAAGTTTAAATTAGGGGGGGAAAAGGGGGGGGGAGGGGGGGGAAAGGGATCGGGTCAAAAGGCCCCTTTTTTTGGGGGGAAAAGGGGTTAAAGGGAAAATTACCCAATGGCGAAAAAAAAAAGAGTAAATAAAATTTCGTGGCGGATTTGGGGAAAGAAAATCATTAATTTTGTTCCCCTTTGAGTTTGGGGGGGAAAAAGGAAGGGCCCCCCCCCCCGGGTGAAATTTTTGGGTTTACCAGAAAGGGGGTCCCTATCAAATTCGAAAAAAAAAAGCAGGAAAACTGGTAAACCGGGGAAAAACCCCAAAAAAACCCAAAAAAGGGGGAAAATTTTTAAAAATCCCGGGATCTGGGTTTTCGGATTTCAAAATAAAAACAATCAAACTTTTGAAGGGGTTTTCTTGCCCCAAACCCCTTTTTTCCCCCAAAAAAAAACCCCAATCCTCAAGGAAAGGGGAATTGTTGGTAATTGGAAATAGACAAAACCCCGGTCCTAATTTTGGGGGATGTTTTAAGTCAAAAATACAAACTTTTTTCGTTTGGGGGAATATTTGAAGAAAAAAACAGCCGGGGATAGGCTTTTTTCAAAAAAAAGGAAAGTCCCCCCCGTTTTTTTTTAAAATTTAAATTCTAAAAATTTGGCAAAATTCCCCCAAAAAATTTTCCCCCAAATTTTTTTTCGGGCATGGGGGTGAATATTTCTTTATAAGGTTAAAGTAAAAGGCCAAAATTGGGACACAACCCCCCCTGTGCCGCAAAAAAAGGGCAAGTTAACCATTTTGGGTTAAAAAAGTGGGAAATTTGTGGAAATTTAGGGAAAACCTGGAGGGTAGAAGACCCCGCGAAAAAACCCCCGGTTTTGCCCTTTATTTAAAAAGGAAAAGGAAAGGGGGGCCCCTTTTTTTCCTTTTTAAAAGGGAACCCGGGAAAACCCGCCCAAAACCCTTTAACAAATGGGGGGAAAAGGGAAACAACGGGTTTTCAATACGGTTCTTTTGGGGGCTTAAAAAAAAAGGGGGGGGAAAAAATTTAAAAACGGGGGTTCTGGGCTTTTTAAATAAGGGGAAAAAAAGGGGGGAGGGGGGGGGGCGGGCCGTAAGCTTTGAGGGGGGGGGGCCCCGGGGGGGTAAATAGGGGTTGCGGCCCCCCTTTTGGGGGCCGGGGGGGGGGGGGGGGGGGCCCCTTTTTGGGGGGGGGTTTTGCTGGAACGCCCTTTTTTTTTAAAAAAAAAAGTTGGGGGGGGGGGGGGGGGGGTTTTCGGGGGGGGGGGGGTTTTTAAAAAAAAAAAAAGGGGAGGGGGGGGGGGGGGTGCCTTTGGGGGTGGCGAAAAAAGGGAGTTTTAAAACGCGTGGGGGCACCCCAGGTGTTGGGGGGTTTTTTTTTAAGGCACCCCAGGAAATAAAAGTTTTAAAAAAATTACCCCCGGGTAAAATGTCGTAAGCTTTCTTAAAAACCTATCATTCTCCCTTTCTCCCTAGGGGAAAACCCCCCTTTTGGGGAGGGAAAAAGGCTTTTTTCAAAAATGGGGGGAAAGGAATAGACACTGGGATATCATTCCCGAAGGGGTGAGCTTTTAAAAGGGAACAACTTAATAAAATTTTTAAGGGCCAAAGACTATTCCAGTACCTTCGATTAAACTTTTCGAAAATCCAAAAAACCCAATTTTGAGAGCGCTGGGGAATGGGGGGCTTCTGGATCTCTGGAAGGTAAAAGGGTTCGAGGGAAACTGCTATCTCGGGTCTATGTGTTATTCGCAAAAATAGAAACACTCGGAGTTACCCAAACTTTTTCAAAACAGGGGAATATCTTAAAGACGTGGATGTCTCTAAAAGAAAGAGAGGGCTTAAAAGGTAAACAGGCCAAACCCCAAAGTGAAAAAAGGGGTTGCTGTTCAGAATTGCCCAAGAGCCATTTAAAGCATTTAACATCCCGTACAGGACCGGGTTTAGTATTGGAACCCCAAATGTCCTAAATGTACTTGGATAAAGGGATCTGCTCCATTGCCCTTTTTAGGTCCAGAAAAGGGATTTACAGAAACTCTGAAATTGGTAAAGACTATGGGAAAGGTGGAAATCCCCATGCTCCTCAGGGTCCCATTTCCCTTTTTTGTTAGGGAAATTAGGAGAGAGGTCAAAAGATTTTGGTAATGATAAAGGGGTACATGTTCTACCTAGCGGGGAAAAAGATGCATTTTTTGACATGGGTTCAGCCTTCGATACCGAAATGTCAGAGGTTTTTGAGTGTTTAGGGCATGTTCTATAAAGGAACGCTGGATACAGAAAGGGATAAAAACGATTCTGAAGAATTTCTTTAAAAAAATGGAAACCATTTATTATTAGCACCTTTAAACCTCAGAGATAAGGAATTCACCGACAGAACTAAAGGTACACTGGGAAGGCTGGAGGTTGCTTCGTAAGATACAAAAGAGTATTGTTGGGGAGTTAGTTCTAAGGGGGGGGGGGGGGGGGAGGGAGAAAAAATAAAAACCCAGAGGCCGGAGATGATTGGACTTATTTAATATCAGGTCTTATTTCTGCATGACAACTATAGGACATTTCTGCTCAACAATGTCTGACTTATGCTATGTTCAAAGATGTATTGGATTATAATACTGTGAATTGACATACCAAGTTGTATTTATACTCTGCCTCTGTGAAATAAAATATTTAAAAAAAAAAAAAAAAAAAGATCAAATACATTGCTGTTCTGATTTGGTCTCCTTGTTAGGTTATCTCCAGCTTGTGTACACAAACTTCTCTAGGTACCAACCACCTCCTTCTGCTCTACAGTGCTGGTGGGGATGGCGAGGCGAATCCTTGTTGCGTCTGAGCAGCAGCACAGGAGCTTGTTTATCTTTCTTACTGATAATCTTTAACCCTTTAGGCCATGTCCACACAGCACTGGATTTTGGCCGGTTTTTCAATGATTCAGAATTTTGAATCCACCGAAAATCCAAGTGTTCCACTTAATAGAAAATCCGTGCTGTAGTCTACACAGCACAGATTTTTTTTACTGAGGGTTTCCTTAACCTAAAACCATCAGGAGAAACCTGTATATTCCTCTGGACCACCATCTGATTCCCACAGTCCCAATGTACTGGGCTGCCGGGAATCCAGAAATCCGACCGCGGTTTGTTTGCGCAGATTTGGGATTGCATTTTCACATTGCTGTGTAGACAGTCTTCGGCCATGTTCACACGCGCCGAAGTGCGCAAATTACGGGCTGAAAACGGCCCATTCATAACGGTAATCCACAGTTCTCAGAAAAATAGGGTTTAATTCTCCTCTCCCGCTGGGGCGAATACGCCCGGGGGGTTGGGGGTGGGGGGGAATAAGTGACATGTAATTACCAGCCGTATACTGCCGCTGGAATGCAATCAATGGCCGGGAGGTGCCGGCCCCCCCTCCCCCCCCCAAGGGCGAAATTTGCGGGCGTAATTACTCCCCTTAAGCCGTGTGAACATAGCCTTAAGTTCGGGTGTTTTTGTGCCCGGCGGTTAAAATCATCCCCAAATGTCCCTTAAAACCCTTTACCGGCCTATGATGTATTAGTAAGTCAGTGTCAGTAAGCGGCTTTGAAGCTGCACAGTCGCTGGGATTTATCGCCTAATTGTAGCCTACACCTGGTGCTTAATTTTTTTAGGTCCCAAGACAAGGGGAAATCTACATGTTTGGGTATTGCTGGATGTTTATAAACCGAGAAACAGTAACACATCACTTACCAAGAATTAACGCCGTAAAAGAAAATCCTGAAAACATGGCGCAAGTAAATTTTTTCCGTTTTTTTTTCCCCTTTCACCATAAATTCATTTTTTTTCTAATTGTTTTAAATTTTTACATCTTTTCCGAAAAATAAAAGCCCTCTAGGTCATGAAAAAAAAAAAAAAAAAAAGTTATCCCTTTTCAGAAGGCAAAGAGAAAAAAAATGAAGAGCCATATAGTCTTCGGGAAGGGGTTAAAAGGAAGCGAGATCACATACTGTCGAACCACCCCAGCCCAAAAAGGAAATGGGAGCCTGAACGGCCCTGTGATAAAACCGAAGGAAAAACCCCTTCAAAGAGTTTAAAGGGAACTTGTCACAAAATTTAAATGCCCCCCTTGGCTGAATAGAACAAGCTGGTGACAGCCCTCGTTCCCAGCGGTGTCCCTATTTCGTAAGATGCGTATTTTTTGAGTATTTAAGCTCAAATCTTTTTCATACAGGTTTACCCCCGCCCACTGACCATTATTCACCAATTTTCTACCTATTCAAAGAAAACAGGTTTATCATTGAGGGGGGTGGGGCTCCTCAGGGGGGCGGGTTTTTGAAAAATTACCTTTATATGATTTCGGGCTAAAAACTGCAATTTGAGTTAAATACCTTTTTAAAAAACTCGCATTTTACAGAAGGGACCGCTGGAAACAGCAGTCCCTAGCTTTGTTCCCCCAGGGGGAAAAAAATTTATGTGACGTTTAAGAACAAAAACTTTTAAAATTTGGGAGCTTTGTTTTAAACCCACAATATAGGTGGAAAACCCCCTTTTAATAATGGTATTTCACATTTATTTACGTCTTCTAAAATGGTGCACACACTAGATATTTGGCCAGGGGAATAAGCCTAACTGTATCCTGCTGGCATAGAAATGGTACCCGACAGATATTTGACACTATGTAACTTACCTTTCTGATTCATAGGATCTGGAAGCAATGGACTTGTGGAAATACCGGATGAAGTGGATTTATCAAATGTATAAACTTTACCTACAAAACCAGGAGGAACAATTGTGTAAATTTAAGAGAGGTATAAAGTTACACAAATGTGTAAAGACGTACCATATTTATCAGAGCATGAGCCACGGTGATAAAACTGTACACCCTTGCTGTTTAGTCTAATTTTTCAGGGCCCTAATGTTAACACATTAATAAACCTGGCCTTACCCCCCCCCTATAGACTTCCATTCATACATTTACTTTATAAAGACGTTCTGGCTTCTAAAAGCTTTAAAGGAATTGTCCACCTCCGATTGGCTGCAGCAGTCATGCGACACTGCCCAACGTAAAGGGTCCCAATTGTGATGTCAGGCAATGTCACGTGACTGCTGCAGCCAAGTCAGAGGTTGCAGTGTGCACAAACTGAGCACCAGAAAGCAGGGGCTTCAGGTACAGGACATTGCTGGAACAAAGGTCAGCATAAAGCAGGTCCTCCCCCCACTTCTTACAGGAGCAGCAATGTACTTGTACTTAAAAGGGAGGTGGACAAGCCCTTTAATCACTATATAAATGAAAAGTTCTACACAAAAGGAATGATGTAGTAAACTATGCTTTTCCATCCTGAAAAAAAAAAAAAAAAAAGTGAAAATTTAAAAGGTGACAGGCATTAGGGTGCTTTCACACAGTGCGTTTTGTTGTTGCACAAATGCAAATTAAGTGCTATGCATTTCTGCAAAAAAAGACAAAAAACAAACACCAAACGCGCACTGTGTGAAAGCACCCTTAGGCCATGTCTACACTGCACAGAAGAAAAAAAAAAAAAAAAAAAAAAAAAAAAACACCAAACGCTTTTTCAGCGTTTTTAGTTTTCTAAAAACGCTGGGAAAAAACTACTGTAAGGACCCCCAAGATTTCTGACTAAAACCCTCCGGGCTGTCTAACTGAGCTTTTTTTAAACTTTTTAAATTTTGCAACGCCCCCAAAAAACGCCAGAACGGGGCCAAAAATTTCTACGGGAGTTAGGAAAGGCCGGGAATCTTTTGGCACTTTTTTTTGGGCCGTTTTCGGAAATTTCAATGAAAACCCCCCTCCCAAGACCCCAAGCCCACCTATAGGGGGTTAACAAAGGTTTACCTGATCAAATCTCATAAAAGTTCTGAGGGGCCTTTTTTGTACTTTTGTAAAAAATTATATCTTTTGGGCCCCTAACGATTTTTTGCCAATTCAATATTTTTTTTTTAAAAATACTTTGGGTTTTGGCGTCAGAATAAATTTTTTTGGGATTTTGGGGCCAAAACCTTTTAACATTTTTTTGCTAAAAAGTTTCCGCTTCGACGCCAAAATACCCCTTTTTTTGGATTTTGGGGCAAAGAATCCTTTTTTTTTAACGAAAATTTTTGCTAAAATACTTAACATATTTTGGCCTAAAAAGTTTCTCACTTTTAGCAAAAATGCGTTTTTACGGACTTACGCTAAAACCCTTTTTTTCTTAATAACGGAAAATAGGTTTAAAAAAGTATTTGTGCCAAAAACCATAAAAAAAAATGGGTTTTTTGCCAAAATCGTAAAACTTTTTTTGTTCAAAGCGAGAAAACTTTACCCGGTCAAAATCCTAAAATTTTGGATTTTAAGCCACCAAAACCATTTAAAAAAGCCTTTAGGGCCAGAAAACGTAAAAAAAACTAATTTTTGGCGGCAAACGCAAAATAACTATTACGCAAAAAACCGTAAAACGACTACAAAACACATATAAATGCAAAGAGGTGCTTTATTTTCCCTTTTTGGCGGGAGTTACATCCCAAAGGCTTAATTTTTCAAATTAAGAAAAGGCTTTGACAAGCAAAAAAGTTGTAAAAAACGGCCGTTTTTTGCCTTTTGCAGGAGGGGCAGAAAACCCATTTCAAGAACGTTTTAGTAATTCGTTTCAGGGCGTTTTTTGGTCCACTGCATGTAACATAGCCTTAATCAATTGCTAAATCCCAAACACAAACATATTTAAAAACCCGTAAAAGGGGGCAGCTTCCAGGATTTTTTTTCCTAAGACAAAAAGCCGAGTCAATACATTTCACACCTCTGAGAATACTTACTGCCAGGGACAATCTCGAAGTATGGCTTCCCTCCATCCACAGACATAACTCTAGCCAATTTTCCCTCCAACATTTCTCCATCAATAAACTTCCCGTACAGGGCAGTTTTTCCTCTGGTAAAAATAGCATCTTTGTCTCCTCATCTCCCCATCTTTTATTAAATTTTCCCACAAGCTTCCTCCATCCCCGTAAAAGAAAGGCAAACCCCAAACCCGCTTTTTGGTCAAAGAAAAACATAAAAACAGACCGGGGCCCCCCGATGCATGAGAAGTGTTGCTGTGGAGAGGGTCTTTAAAACGAATGGTCCCTCAAAAAGAATTTTTTAACTCACTTTTTTTGTTTAAAAACACTAAGAATTTTTGGTTAAACTTTTTTAAAATTTTTTATATCACTTTCAATATTTTTTAAAATTCAAGTCCTCAGTTTTCACTTTGGCCACAGGCCCCTTTTTTGCACCCCCCCCCCCTTTTAAAAGCATCAGAAAAAGATACTTTAACAGCAGCTTCATGCACATAGGAACCATAAAGACCGTTTTTTCCCCAAAACTTCTTAGGGCAGTTTTCTATAAAGCTGTGTGACTGGGAAAAATCACTCTGCGGGGGAGGGGGGAAACTTGACTGTCTCTATGTGACTGGTGGATTCCCGTGTTTTCTATTCACACTGGGCTCCTTTTATTTGACCCTGCTTGTGTTAATAAAGAGCAGACACGGGAATCTTTACATAGGACAGGGAAATGTCAAATTTAGGCTTAGTGGCCAAAGTGAAAACTGCCGAAAATTAGAATTTTTAAAAATCGAAAATGAATGGAAAATTTAAAAAAACCCTAAACCCAAAAAATTTCCCAAAAAAGGTTTAACATAAAAACTGATTAAACAATAATTTTTTGATGACACTTTTTTTTAAGTAGACTGCCTAAAAATGGGGTTCATGCTTTTTTTAAAAGGGGCCCCAGCATTTAATAAATTTTGTCATAAACAAACCTATTCTACGATGTTTTATAATTGCCGCGCCAAAAACGATCGAAAAAAAAGACTATGTATTTTTGGCTCTTTTAAAAAAAAAAAAAACGCTGAAAAAACTTAAAAACGCAAAAGGAGACAAGCTAAAGTGTTTGCATTGTACAAATTAGCATAGACACGCCCCCCCGAAGAGTGGTCAAAAAAAAGCAGCGGTCCCCCAAAACTTTTTTCTTTGTGGTCCAAATGCTTTAGAAATACGTCTTACATGGTGCACGCATTGTTTCTGTTGTACCCTATGGTTGAAAACTTTCATACATCTGGGCCACCATGTATAATACTCTGCAGCAATGTGCCCTCCCTTATCTGAAAACTAGTGGCATTATTTTCTTTTAGTTTTCACATGCATGATTAAACCATGTTGACTGGGGTTGGGAAACAATTGGCCATAGTATCTTGACACATTGTATTCAACACATCCTTTAGATTGAGGTTTGTTTGAAGAGTTGTCTGCTTTCGAAAATCAATTTCAATTGTCTACTAAAGGGAACTGGTCACACTGAACATGCTTTCTGATCTGCTAGTAGTATATCTCATGTATCTATATATCTCCTATACATATTTATCTTTCAGTAAAACACTTATTTTATTCATTTAAATCCCTACTTATTCTGGGTAAAGGATCATATCAGTGATGACCGCTATCTGAATGCACACTCACAAGAAAGACTGTCCATCACTTTTCATACTGGGCTAAGGAATTCAGTGGGCTCTGCCATGTAGGTTTACACCATTTGGTGCTGAATTGGAGTACAAAGCAGGAAAAAAAAAATCTGTGAAAATTAAACAGGAAATTACTACTGATCCCACCCACATACAGTGATTGACAGTTTGCCATCATTCACTATGTGGCCAGGGTAAGGAGTCCGGTAAGAATTTTACTTGGAAATCCTGCTCCAAATCATATAAACCTTATATTCAGAGCTCAGCTCCTTCCTCTATATATAACCTATAATTTTACAGTTTTTGCTCATCCCCCTCTATATATAACCCATTTCACAAGGGTCAGCTTCTCCCTCTATCATATAACCCTTTTATCACAAACTATTTCTCCCTTTTCATAAACCTATATATCACAGAGCTCACTCCCCTCTATCATAGGCTAATATCATAGAGCCCCGTTCTCTCCCATCACATTTTGCTCTCAGATAGGGGCAGCACAAACCCGGGGTGGGATCGGGGTCGTGGAGCTGTGGCTATTTTGCCGGAGCGGAGTCATCAAAAAGGGGCCCCACCAACTCCCAAAAAATATAATAAGTTTGGGCCGTTAGTTCGATGAAAGACAAGAGGGAAATTTGGGGGCGGGGCCCCGTGCCCTGCTCCCATACTTTAAAACCCCATCACATATGTTTTGATGACATGGGGGAGGGAAAGCGTGCCCCCGGGGAAAAAAATTTCCCCTCCCAGGGCAAACCGATTTTTAGCAAAATTTTTCACCTGTTTTTAAAGAAGTAAAATCAACCTTCTCAAAACTGATGTGGCTGGACAATCCCTTTTTCCCGACTTGTTGAGATGTTACCCCTGTGGTTATTGTTTTTTCCCCCCCAACCCAATTAGTGTAAGAGGCCGTTCTTAGCCGGAAAAAATGAAAATCAGATGTGAGGGCAGTATGCAGGGTCGGGAAAACAAAACTTTTCCAAAAAAATTCAGAGCTCCACAACATCCCGAGTTTTTGCGATTTAAAAAATTGTGTGTCCTAAAAGTTTACCAATAAAAGTATTTACACGAAAGCAAAATGGTAAAAATGTTTTGAATTGACTTTCAGGGTCCATCCTTTACCCTCCACTTTAGCTTTGTACATGAGGCTACTGTAAATTTTATACAATCACTTTTCTTTTACATAATGTGACTTGCAATATTTTGCCTGCAGTTCGAGTTCTTTTTCCCTGCATTGTTCCCGTTATCTCCTAAAAATTTAAATGTTAATTTTTATTATTTTCTTAGTATTTGGGAAAATCCACCTTTGGTTTTCAGCTCTGCCTGAATCCTTCTGGGCTCTGAATCAGATTCAAGCATATCTTAAACCAAAATCGATGCAGATCTCTTCTACACATTCCCAATGTTGGTGCAGACTGGACTTGGATACAAATAGAGTTTTTTTTTCAGTTGTACCCACAAGTGTTCAAAAGATCAAAACATTGTTACCCTTTAGCTTGTCAGTGTCTGTTCTACCTAAATAGCTTGATTATTGTATCATAAGGTGATAAACAGCCTGATGTTACCATTTTAATACAGTAAAGTTATCACTTAAACATGCGGCGTGTATGAGGAATTCGGAGGTTTGGGAAATTGAGGAGTCGGGCTTCGGCTTGCCTACTCCACAGCCCTGGCACAAACCACTTTACAGGTTCACTTTCAGCTGATCAAATCAACTAATCTGGAGAAAGCAGCAATACAACAGGTGAAGTGAAGCATTACACAGCACTCAATTCTATGTGCTACTTTTCAGGAGAAGTCCTCCAGTGATAGAGACACTGGTCACACTTGCTCTACCCTAGCTACAAAGGCTCTTGAAAAGAGGACTAGCCTCTTGACTTAGGATATTCCAGTAGTCAATATAAAACTTTTTAAACTGGACCACCTCTAAGTGAACTAATATATTAGCAAGAGTGCTAACCTCAGCTACAGATGGGAACTAGGCCAAAACATGTCTCACTGACGTACAGCATCCTACAGAATTCCACTGACTGTCCATTGATTTCAATAGACCTCATGTTTGGCCTAGTTCCCATCTGTATCTGAGGTTCGCACATAAGCAGGCTGCACTAATTTTTCCATTAAGATGTCACACACCGCAACGGAAACTATGGACTTCATTGAGGTTGATGAGCTCTGTTGCAAAATGGGTCTGGTCCCAACTCTGCCATGAAGGCTCTGAATGGAATCTCAGACGCAGATGTGAACCAGGCCTAATACTTAATTTTCCCAAGGCTGCTGCTGTAGAGGACTTGCAGTCAGCTTGCCCTATAATCTAGGATGGTCTCTGGGGTTGATCCACAGCAACAAAATACATGGCATCAGTTTAGTGTTGCTCTGAAGGCAAGTTCACACCATAAACTTTACCCTCACGAGCCATATACAGTTCAACAAAATAGTGCAGAGCACGACATGCTTTCCTGCAAAAAGCACAGACATGTGGTAGACGTCTGAAAACCTGTGATCGGATATTGGACATACAGCAGATTGAGGTTAAATTCACACCTAGGGCACTTTCACATGGAGCATTTTTCTATACTATTTTTGTTCAGAAACGCATAGGAATTAATGCTGTTCATTTCTGAACAAATAAAGCATCCAAAAACGCTCAGTGTGAAAGCACCCAAAAAATTTTCTGAATTAGGCCTTGTCCCCACGGCACGGGTTTTTACCCGGTTTTTTCAGACTGCTTTCGATTTTTAAAACCGGCTGCAACCCAGGTGGAAACTTAACACGGGCCTGTATGGAAAACCCACGCAGCGGTCCCCACTGCATGGGTTTTCCGCCCGGCGGTTTTTCAGACTGCCGGAAAAACATAGAACATGTTCTTCTGACCGGTTTTCTGGCTAATCACGGAGAAAAGCCACCCCCCTGCGGCCGTGTGCACAGCCCGTATGAATCTGATCCATGAAATCACATAGAACTGATACAACTGTACCAACTTCTCAACTGCAAGCAGACAGTGTAAGCTGACAAGACAGCCTTAGGCCATGTTCACACGGCAATATCCTGGACGTATTTCAGTCCGTAATTATGCGCCGGAGTGCGCAAATTACGGCAATCCACAGTTCTCAGAGAATTATGGATTACGTCTCCTCTCCCTGCTCGGTGAATACGCTGCGGGGGTGGGGTGGGGGTGATAATTGACATGTGAATTACCAGCAGCGTATACGCGCCGCTGGTAATGCAAGTCTATGGGCCGGCGAAGTGCTGGCCCCCCGCTCCTGCTCACACGGCGTAATTACGTCCCACAGTTAAGCCGTGTTAACATAGACTTAGGCCATGTCTACACTGCACAGAAAAACGTCTGTTTCTTCATCGTTGTTCGTTTTCTAAAAACGCTGGAAAAACGACTGTAATCATCTCCCATAGACTATTGTAAAAACCTCCTGCTGTCTACACAACTTTTTTCTGCTCTTTTTTACTGGTTGTATTTTGCAACATGCTCTAAAAAACGCCAGAGCAGGGCAGAAAATTTACTACAGGAGTCTATGTAAAGCGCCGGACTTCTTTTGGCGTGTTTTTTTGGCGCGTTTGTGGGTTTTTTGCTGCGATTTTTCAATGAAAACCCTCCCAGGAGACCCGAGTCCCCCCTATAGTGGGTGTTAATAAAGGTTATATCTTATCAAATTTACATACAAGTGTCTGATGTGTCCTTGTTCATACCTTTTGTAATAAAATGATCACGCTTTGGTCGCTAACGATTTTTGCGCAAGTCATATTTTTTTTGCTATTTATTTTTTTTTTTTTTTCTTTTTTTAGATTTTGGCATCAGAATCCTTTTTTTTTTTTTTTTTTTTACAGATTTTGATGCTAAAATCCTTTTCTAAACATTTTGCGGCTAATAAAGTTCTCGCTAGTGACGGCAAAAATACGATTTTTACGGATTTTGCCGCAAGAATCCGTTTTTTTTTTTACAGATTTTCCCGCAAATAAAGTGATTCTCACTCTGACCCCAAAATACTTTTTTTTTTAAAAAAAGGGTTTTGGCGCCAGAATCCATTTTCTTATGGTTTTTTGGGCTAAAATGCGTATCTTTACAGATTTTGGCGCTAATAAAGTGATCTAGCGTCTGACACCAAAAAATATTTACGGATTTCGGTGCTAAGATCAATATTTTTAAAAATGTTGCTGCTAATAAAGTGATCTCGCTTCTGACACTGAATATAGTTTTTTTTTTACGGAATTTGGCGCAATAGTGCGTTTTTTGGGATTTTGGCGCCAAAATCCTTTTCTTTACAGATTTTGATGCTAAGAAAGTTACCTTGCTGTATGCAAAGATCATGTGGGTTTTTGTGGATTTTGGTGCAATAATCTGGTGCAAAATTTAATAAAGCAGTAGCACGCAGCAGCAGCACACAAAGGACAATGTGCTCACAATGGCTACAGTGATCTAAAGGAAGTGACTACTTAACATGTTACCTCCACCTGTAGGGTGTAGTTTACATCCAATGGCTTAATTTGTGCATCCATTAAAAAGCAGAGCAAAGACGCTCCAAAAAAAAAACGAAAAACCCACCAAAAAATGGGCGTTTTTTTTAGCTGCTTTTGACAGGCAGTGGACAAAAAAAACCTCAGTTTCATGAACGTTTTTAGTCATTCGTTTTCAGGTCGTTTTTTGTCCACTGCAATGTAGACATAGCCTTATGTCCCCACGACCGGTTTTTCAGCCAGTTTTACAGACCGTTTTCGGTTTTGAAAACAGTAGTAAATTATAGACCTATATGGAAAACCCATGCAGTGGGTTTTTCTAGGATTTCGCGGTTTCAAAATACAAAAACCCCAAAAGGGGTTTTTTCTACTGAAGTCCCAGCCAGAGAAGCGAACAGGCCTAATGTACGGGCCTGGGGGGAATTGAAATCCGACTGCTCCCTCCCCCCCCACATAAAAACATTATGTGGCACAGTTAATATACTTTTGGATTTCTGATGGTATTTTAATTTAGCTGTTTAGACATAGCCTTAAAATGCGTCACATTTATTAAGTGTTTAGACAGTTAAAACAGGTGCCAGATTTATTAGTCTAAATTTACACCATTTATTAGTTAGCTTCATCTGTCTTTCGCAGTTGAAGTGTACGACAAAAAGAGACGATGTCTCCAATCCTGTGGGTGGGAAATATGAAAAATTCCCAGGTTAAAAAAATATTTTTTCCCTTTTCCCTTTCGTTCCCAATACATGTTCAATACCATTAATATACAACCCATCCTGCACAACACAATATCTTATTCAGCTATGCTAATAGGAAAAGAAAAAAAAAAAAAAAAAGCAAATACATCCACACCATGCAACATAAGGACCCAAAAAATTGCTTTATCAGGAAAAGGTTAAATGAACTTGAAACTTTTTGGGGAACACTTAGGGCAACATGTATGAAAAAGGATGCGTAGTATTTGGGGGTATTTGCGCCAAAAAAATGCGTAGCCAATCTTGTAGATTTATGAACTGTGCACTCCAAACTTTTTTTGGGGCAATTTTGGGGAAAGTCGACCACATTCATAGGATTAAACATTTGATTGACGCCAACCCTAGATGCAGAACATTTAGAGCAGCCAGACCAGGTTAAAGGTGGTGCCTGAGCCAGACTTGTCGTATTGGCACTACAATACCTCTGTATGACCTGAAGGCGAACAGGTTCATACATTCTACATTGCCTTAAAGCGATTTAAAACTGGTCTGTCAGCGCCAACGTTCATACATGTCACCCTTAATTTCTACATTCATTACACAGATACTGCAACTCATTAGAACTTCCTTACGGCATAGTAGATCCAACAGACTCCATGCCGTATGTTGTCTCTGTATTGACCTTTAAATATTAATTTTCCATCTGCGTCATATTCTTGCGCTGGTCCATTCAGTTCTCCATCAACGTATGTACCATGTAGAGCCACACCATCCTCATAAGTGTATACTCCTTGTCCTTGTAGGGCATCATCTACATAGAAACCTTCCAAAGTACTGAAATATAGAAACAATTGAATTATATAACAGTACATACATATGATACATAAATCCATACAGCCCAGTGTGCATCCTCACAGGGTCCACCGTGTCCCATATGTACAGAGATATTCTGCCATGTTTCTGGTAAAGAATCTCTTTATACATGGAGCATGCCATATATTTTGCTTAACCAATACAAAAGAAAGGATATCTTACAGAAGTTTTTCTGTATAAAGAGGTAGAGTACAGGCCTCAAGCATCTATGTCAGCTCTAGTGTTGCACTTTGAATTTGGGTTGATATCAAATTTGTCCTGAACAAAAGATTCAATGCATGTGTGCCCAAACATTAAAAAGGGGAGGAACCACACACACCCACAGTCTGGAGGGGTGCTCAGCACAGCATCACTTTGGTAACACTTAGGCTATGTTCATACGGAGTAATTTCAGCACGCATTTCGTAGCGTATTTGCGCACCAATACGGGCATCAAAATTACGGTAATCCATAGTTCTCAGAGAACTTTGGGTTACGCCTCCTCTCCCCGCTCGTACAATACGATCATATTGTATGTGTGTGGAAATAACTGACATGTCAATTACTTGCTGAAGAAGGCCACCAACTACTTGTTTTCTATGAAAAAGGAACAATGTTCTTGTATCTGGGTGGGCCCTTCAACCTCCAGGGCCCATATCAGTCACTATGGCTATAGTTACGCCCGTGACCGGAATGGTCATTATCCAATTGCAGCAGCATGCCATTACCACAAAAAAAAAAAAAAAAAAAAATAAAAAAAAAAAAGTCAAACGGAATGTAGGAATTATTGGAAAAGCATTTCTGCTACTTTAGATACATGAAAATATGAGGTTCTCAGTGTATATTTAATCAACTGTAATAAGCTCATCTGCGGTCAGCAAGGTGACCTCAATACAGATGGAAACCTTCTCTCCCTGAGGTCTGAATAGGCACAGAGAGTAGGTTCCCATCTGTATTGAGGTCGCTGACAGCAGATGGGCTTATTACAGTTTTGATCAAAAATTTCCATGCATCTAAAGTAGCAGAAATGCTTTTCCAATAATTGATATGTTCCATTTGACGTTTTTAATGTTTGTATTTTACTGCCACAACCGCATACAACTATGCTTTTTTTTTTTCTTTTAATCTTTAAAAGCTTTTTGGATGTGCAGACCAAACATTTTTCTGGAACGGTCATTATGCTGGGAGCCCCAAAAGACCTAAAGCAACACAGAAAGTTAAGTTCAACCTTAAAAACCTGTTAAATACTCAAACCTCAATCAGGGATAGAATAACGTCCGAGAAAAAAAAAAAATGGGTTCGGGACGGCATAAACCCAATTTTTTTTTTTTTTCAGAAGGTGGTTGAATAGGTGTAGAACCAAACAAACAGATATTCACACCTGAAAGCTTGTAACATGAACAAGTCACATGACCCTGTGGAGGAACAGGGCACAAGTTGTCAATTTTCACTAGTCAGCTGTACTGCACCCGATCAAAAGAGCTGTGTGCATTAAGGCTATGTTCACACTGTTTAAAATGGGATGTATTTCAGTCCGTAATTACCCGCCGGAGTGCGCAAATTACGGCTGGAATACGTCCTAGTCATTACGGTAATCCACAGTTCTCAGAGAACTATGGATTACATCTCCTCTCTCTGCTCGGCGGCGAGATAAGTGACATGTGATTTACCAGCGGCGTATACACGCAGCTGGTTATGAATGTCTTTGGGCCGGCGAGGTGCCGGCCCTCCGCACCCGCCCCGCCGGCGTAATTACGTCCCGCAGTTAAGCCGTGTGAACATAGCCTAAAGGCAATATGACAGACTCTGTAGCGTTACTTTGTGTCCCTGTTACTTAAAGGAAAACCGATCATCCATATATTCCTTCCCAGCATAGAATTTCTCTACATGGCAAAGAAACTGAAATAAGGAGGAGTTGGTCAGATAAAGAAAAATGAATTGGGGGAAGTTGGAGCAACTTAATGTGAGGACTCCATTGACACAGCACACCTATAGTCGTTAGCCAGAGACCACAGAACATCAGATACAAAACATACCCAGAGATAAAGTACATATTATAGTAAACATTTTTTCCAAACTACAGGAAAAAAGTTGTAAATCTATGTAATAAAGGAGTTTGACTTCACAACAATGGTTTTAGGTTTGTGCCCTTTTGAGGCAACTTGCCCCTTTGACATAACTGGTATTTTCACTGCATGCTGTAAAGCGAGAGGTTTTAGTCTGTCAGTTTTCTTTATAGCTTGAGATGACATCTAGTGGTCAAGAATGACAACACCATTACTAATTTTGGCATTTCCCCTATAACGAAAAGTTATTCAAAAATATTCAGGAGGGACAAAAAAACCAAACACCCAGATGCCAGCATTTCTTTAATATAAACCTCAATACTATAGTACGTGAGGAAACACTTAAATAGGACAGGGCTTGGATACAGTAGGTCTGATACTCCATTCAAGAATTAACTTGCTTTTGCATATAACTAAACTTCAAGGTAATTTGAAGTTAATAAAAAAAAAAAATAAAAAAAAAAAAAGACTCATTTTACCCCGTATATTTTTCCTTCGTAATGCTTACTGTGTAACTGTGGCAAAAATCTGAGGGACAACCTTGACAAGCTAGAGGGGAACCATTTGGTGGACACCTTCACGAGCCTAGGCCTTAATATGAGCGCTTGTCATTGACATTTATGTATGGCGATAAGGAAGAGTTTGATAAAGACCCCTGTGTGAGTTGAAGCATTGCTCTTTTTTGCAATGAACATAAATGGTTAATTTTGATGCCCTGAGGGCCTTCTCTTTCTGGCAGTACTGAAAAGAATAGTCAGCAGAAACTTTGGTGCAATCAAAAATCTGCAGAAGCACATATATAAGGCATGCATTTTATATAAATGACAGGGTTTATAATCAGGCAATTATAGTACAGAGGGATCAAAGTCACCATGAAGCTCTTGCCGAGAGTTTTAGAATTGGTAAAGCTCCCTGGCCTGCCATCTTAGTATTCCTGTTAGGCCATGTTCACACGGCTTAAAATGGGCCGTATTTCGGTCCGTAATTACGCGCCGAAGTGCGCAAATTACGGGCCGAAAACGGCCCATTCATTACGGTAATTCAGTTCTCAGAGAACTATGGATTACGTCTCCTCTCCCCGCCCGGCGGGTAGATAATTGACATGTCACTTTCTAGCGGCGTATACGCGCCGCTAGCAGTGATAGTCTATGGGCCGGCGAAGTGCCAGCCCCCCGCTGCCGCCCACACGGCGTAATTGCGTGGCGAAATTATGCCCCGCAGTTAAGCCGTGTGAACCTAGCCTTAGGGTCCATCCACATGGCAAGTTTTTCGGTCGGAGCTTGAGCTTCAGACAGTTTTCGGATTTGAAACCAGTCTGAAAACCGACCACCATAGACTAGTAATAAATCCGTTCAGCATTCCACACTGAACGGATTTCCAGCTGGACTTTTTTTTTTTTTTTTTACACGCTGGTTTTCCGAAAAACTTTCTACATGTACAATCTTCCATACGGTTTACGGGCGGAAAATGTGCATTTGGATGGTATGGCAAATCCACAAACCAGACAGAGCCAGCCCCCAAAACCATCCAAAGATGACAAAATACCGGCCGGATTCTTGAGACAGCATCCGAGTGGTATTTTGTCATTGCTGTGTGGACAGACCTGCACATTACTAGACTTTTTTGTTAAACATGCCCCTTTTTCTGGTTTACTCTATAAAAAATAGATTTAAAAAAAAAACAAACAAAAATAAAAAAATAGAAACCGGTATTGCTGCATCTGTAACCAACACAGTGGGCTGTGTAATAATAGTAATAAGAAGAATAAAAAATACCAACTGAGAATTCCTGGGATTTTTATCACCTTTCAACCTCCCAACCTGAAAAAATAAACACACATTATTCATTATCTCACAAAAGTACACACCTCACATTTTTGTACACTTGTATTATATCTGTTCATGGAAAAACACTGAAAATATGACACTTTGATACAATGTCAAGTAGACCGTGTACAGCTTGTAGAACAGTATAAATTTGGTGTGCCCTCAAAATAACTCAACATACAACAGTCAATGTCTAAACCGCTGGCAACGAGAGAGTACACCCCTAAATAAAAATAAATTGTGCCCGATTCGCCATTTTTCCATTATGGGGTCATGTAACTCGTTTGTGTTGTAAGGTCTCAGGTGTAAATGGGGATCAAGGATGTTAAATTTGGTGTTCTCACTCTCGCTCATACTGGTCATTAGAGTTTAACATGGCACCTAATGGCAAAGAACTTGAGGATCTAAAAAAATAAAAAATATATAATTTTCTACATAAAGTTAGCATAGGCTACAAGACGACTGCCAACACCCTGAAACTGAGCTGCTGCAAGGTGGCCAGAACCATACAGCAGTTTAACAAGACTGGTTCCACTCAGAACAGGCCTCACCATGGTTGACCAAAGATGTTGTGTGCACGTGCTCAGTGTCATATCCATAGATTGTCTTCAAAATAGATGTACGAGAGCATTGCTGAAGAGGTTAAAGAGATGGTGGGGCATCAGTCTGTCAGTGCTTAGACCATATGCCGCACACTGAAGCAAATTGGTTTACATGGCATACGTACTATGACATACTGAAGCACAGTATGATCCCCTTCCCTCATATACTGGGCCGCAGGGCAGTAATCTAACATTATGGCTCCCAAACAACTCCAAGATAACCAATGCCTTGCTAATGAAAATGAGGGTAAAGGTACTGAACTGGCCAAGCATGTCTCCAGACCTAAACCCTATTGAGGAGCTGTGGGGAGCATTGGGAAGTGGAGGAGTGCAAGGTCTCCCACATCCACCGGCTCCATGATATCATTTAGTAGTAGAGGATTCCAGTGACAACCTGTGAAGCTCTAGTGAACTCTATGCCCAAGAGAGTTAAGTCAGTGTTGGGAAATAATGGTGGGGACACACAAAATTGACACTTTGAGCACAATTTGTTCATTTTCATTCAGGGCTGTACTAACTTTTGTTGCCAGAGGTTTAGACATTGGTGATAGTTATTTTGCATTCACATGGTTATATAAGTTGTACACTGACTACTTTACATTGTATCAAACTGTCATATCTTCAGTGTTGTCACATGAAAACATACAATATTTACAAAAATGTGAGGGTGTACTAACTTTTGTGAGATACTGTGTGTATATATTTTACACACAGAACAATCATTTACACAGCTCTGGCTACAGAAATCTTATGGAATGGATGTGAATATGACAACACAAAGCAAATTAAAAAAATACATAATGCAAGCGATATTTTTTTGATCAATTAGTACAGTGCTACCAAATATATAACATTAACATCTAGTTTCCCCCCCCCCCCACCAACACAAAAAATGTAATTAAAAAGAAAAGCAATGCCACAATTTTTTTTTATATTTCTACCCATGAATAATAATTTTATAAGAAGTTTCTCAGTATATTACATAGTACCATTAAGGTAAACAGTCTGTATATTTGAAGGTCAACATAAACACCCCAAAAATTTTGGTCATAAGGACAGGGTAAACAAAACAAAAAAAAAAACACACACACCCACACCCGCGAACGTTGGCTGCATTAACATTGATAAAAATAGCTGCACATAACTTTCACAGTAGTATTCTCTATAGTAACACTGATGCTGCCGACTACCTTGAACATGCAAAATAAGTTACAAACATGATCTATAATCCACCAGTCCCAATGGACTGCTTGGAAGATCCAAGCAGTTTTCTGAAATAGAGCTGGTCTTAGCAGGGCTCGTTCACACGGCTTAGTTCGCAACGGATTTACAGCCGTATTTATGATAGTAAATCCGTTGCGAAATCAGTTACAAATAAGTAACAGGCCGTTTTACATTGATTTTAATGGGAAATACGTGTTGTCGTTCAGACGGCACGTATTTGCGTGCCGGATTGTGGCCGCAATCCGTCTGGAAAAACAATTAGCATGTCCCTTATTTCCGGACGGGAAATCAGTGCCAAATACATGCCACACTTAGTGACACTTATTTGCAACTGATTTCAGAACGTATTTACGACTGGAAATCCGACGCAAGTACTTTCTGAAATAAGACGTGTGAACATTACTGCACATGTCTACCTACCCATGGGTGAGCACTACTTAATTTTTTTAATGGTGTTTGGCTTATAGTACTGTTCTATAAGAGAGAATGAATAAAATAAAAAAAACTACTGTAAAATACTGGTCTATAAACATGCCTGAAAACACATCAGAATTCTATATTAAAATCCTCTAAGGGCTCATCCCCCCGGTTCAGCCAACCCCCACGGCTGCCCGGGGATGGCTTTTATCCACGACTAGCGGAGAAAAGCCCTCCCCCTTCCCAGTGATATGTTCATATTCTGTCCAAAAACCGGACGGAAGAATGAACATGGTCAATGTGGAGACTGCTGCACGGGTTTTCCATAGTGGCCTGGTGTGTTGGTTTGCGGCCGGATTTTCAGACGGTCTTCAAAACCGCAAATCGTCTGAAAAACCGCCGCAAACCGGTGCCGTGGGGACATGCCCTAAAACGACCCTCCTGAAATGTACAGCACCAGAACAGATTGCCACATTAGTTTTTATGTAGAGAGGAAACACAGATGAGGGGTATTGTTAAACTTCCATAGTTCTGAAGAGAAGCAAAGTCTGTGGGATCCAAAGAGCAGTGGCTAACCCTAATTCAGAAGAGTTTGTGCTAGGCTGAATACATCGTCCTCCTGTTCAGCTCACATCGAATGCTGAATTGCACGTTTAAGGTTTGCTGACATGCACTAGAACAGTCAGTAACTAAATACTTTGTCTACTCATCTCTGAATACCAGTATGGTAAGTTTTAGATTAAAGCACTAGAAGACTGCAAAACAATTTATGCACTCAGGAAATACCCATTTGCATGCAGATCTGATCATGGAGGTTAAAGAACACTATCATGCCATTTTTTTTTTTTTTTTTTTTACATAATTGCACTCCCCCCCGGCCCCACCCCCATCAGCACAAGTCAATGACCTTACATTGGTCAACCTTAATTTGCCATTTCTCCACCCAAGCATCCATCTTCCCTAAATCCCACTAATATTCTATTATCCTCCTCTGTTGATTGCCTTCCAGAACTTTGTACCATCAGCAAATACTGCAGTTCTAATCGGCAAGCCGTCTACAAGGTCATATTAAAATGAAGACGGAATACTGACCCACTAGAAACTTTGACCCAATGAGCGTTTCCTCCTGGTTAAAACTATGGCTGAAAAAGACCTAAATGGGTTTTGCCACAATGTCACGTTGACGTGGGATCCTCCAAAATGGGTATTTAATCACTTTTATAAATATATGTGATTACAAAAAGTGAAGCCTCTGAGAGCCACAGCCTTAATCGGATGCCCTTAGTTTCCTGAAAGTTTACATTAGACACGACCAGGACACTGACATGAGCTGATCTGGCCACGCTCGTGTGTTTACACTTCTTATCTTATGACAGGGAACATGAACCAGCTTGCAAGGGGCTGGGGAGAAAAGTGCAGTGTATGAGGCTGTCTGCTGTATAGAGAATCCACTGGTTGTAATATTATTTGAGTAAACATTAGAGAAGCTCCCTGCTTCCTGGCTCTGCTCAACCCCCTTCCTCTTTCCCCTGCAGTCATTCATGCTTGGTTTATTTTCTCTCCTGAGCAGATAAGAGGTAAGGAACTTCACTTCTTGGCAAAACCCCTCTAAAGGGCTGTTCCGAGACCTTCAAACACTCGGTTGTCCGAGTGGGCATGATTAAAAATAGGAAAAAAAAAAAAAAATTATAATATATTATATATAATAATATATATATAATAATTTATTTTCCTCCATGACGCTCCTGTTCTGTCCTGGTGACCGTCCCATTCATCCCCTGCTGTACAGTATCACGTGTGTGTGACTGCTGTGGCCTGTGATTGGCTGCACATAGCACATGAATCAAATCACAGGCCACAGCAGTCACATGCATGCGACATTGTACAGCAGGGGATGAATGGGACGGCCACCAGGACAGAACAGGAGCATCAGAGGTAACTATGCCCCATCGGACAAGTGATCTTTTGAAAGTCTAGGAATAGCCCTTTTATGTAGCCTTAGATTTATTGACCAATGTCAGGCAGCTGCTGCCAAGTCAAATAAGATCATGGGTTGCATTCAAAAAAAAAAAAAAAAAAAAAAAAAAAAAAAAAAAAAAAAAGGCAGAGATGCGGAAGACAAGGACATATTGTTACCTCTCTACAAATCACTGGTGAGGCCACATAGGAAATATTGGAGACAGTTTTGGATGCCAGAGTATAAGGTCATAGCTGAGTTAGCGCGGACACAGAGGAGGGTGATCAAGTTGCTTAAGGCAATAGATGGATTTTAGTACCAAGACGGGCCATGAGACTTTGTAATTAAATATTCCCTTAGCTGCCTCCTCCAAGTGGAATAATGGCATGCACAAATTTGTGAAAGGACAGTACAGTGATCTATTGCATTATCTTTTTACACTTAGGCCTGTAACAATGACAAAAAGAGCATCCTTTAGGTCTAGAGGGAAAAAAAGGTTTTACCATAATCAGACAAGGATTCTTTATTGTAAGGGTGGTAAAACTACTATGAAATTTACTGCAATAAGAGGTTGCGATGGTGGATTCACTAAATGAGTTCAAGAAGCCCTTCTTGAAAAATCAAATATCACAGGTTATTGGGATTAAATTCCGGTGATAGGCCATTAATGTATTCTTATGTCCATACAAGAATAATATTTCCCTACGGATTCCGTTGGCAACCATCTCTTAGGGGTTTTTGCCTTCCTCTGGTTCAACACTGTAGAGTTATAAGTGGGGCTTGATCGACTTGAGTCTTTCAAGCTTATCTGGTATGTTGCCATTTCAATCTGCTACATGTGAATTTACCCCTTGGGTAATGCTCTGTAACAGATTTTGGATGTGCAACAGATGCACAATAGCTGAACAAGGATCAGAATTTCTATTGTATAATTAAATCTTAGGTCCTGCCTCCTGGGCTCCTTCTTCAGTATGGGAGCGAGCACTACAGGGTCACATTGCACCTAACCTTATCACATACTGAAGATGGGACCCTAGATGGCAGAATGCTCTCCTACTGCATAGGGAAGAGCAGCCAGCGGCAAGGACGGGGGCCGGTCTGTGCTGCCATTTACTAGCAGAACTAGCTAATCAAGTTACATAGAAAAAGAGTTATATGGTAATGTTCTACACTGGGATTCTATATGCATCAAATACAACCTCATTATTGGAACAGTTCAGTATACAGCTCTGGTATTTTACAGTTATTACATACAAATCTGAAGCCTCTGATTGTACAAATGTTCCAGTGTGGGTTAATAAGAAGCTACAATATATTGTGTTCAGTGTTAATGTTATGGAGGCACAATGTCTGCTTTTTACCAAACTCAGCTGTGCAGGCAGCGATCCAAACCAATGTTCAGTCTTTAGACAAGGATATACTTGATGAGGTCCATGACTGCTGAAGTTCAGTGCCAAGTGTACTAGCACACTCCCGTTTCCTATAACTTTACACAATACTACTCTCAATTTTGGACAGATTATTTTTGGTCCCCTAAGCTATACTTTTTGCCCGGAATAAAATATTAGGGCTTTTTTGCCAATTTTTTTTTTTTTTTTTTTTTTATGTAAAAGATGGGAGAGAAAAAAAACAAAAAAAAAAACATGTATTTGGGTAAGTGATCAAAGTCTGTGTAGCTGGCATGCTTTTCAAATTTGAGGTGCTGCCTTTACTCTATATACAATATAAATGCCAGCGGACCAAAAAGGATTCCTTTTGTTTCCATATACAACAATCTGAGCGTACCTATTTCACATATTTTGAGGAAACATTGCCATATTGTTATAAAATTCCCCCCTCCCACTTATGTCATAGAGATAGATTAGTTACAAGTGAAGTGCCATGACAGACGAAGTAGACAAACTTTTTTGGGGGGGAACAAGAATGGGCACATTTCCTTGCTTGTGCTGTATCAATTGTAAGATCATTGAAAAAGGAGAATGTTTTATATGATCTTACAATTGATGCAGCACAAGCAAAGAAATGTGCCCATTCTTGTTCCGCTAAAAAAAAAAAAAAAAAAAGTTTGTCTACTTCGTCTGTCATGGCACTTCACTTGTCAGTGACACAAGTGGGGGGGATGTTTATAACAGGGCTGTGGAGTCAGTAAACCAACCGACTCACACATACATGGCACATATTTAAGTGATAACTTTACTGTAGTAAAATGGTAACATCAGGCTGTTTATCACCTTATGATACAATAATCAAGCTATTTAGGTAGAACATAAACAATATTTATTGGATACAAGTTTAGAACACAAAAAACTTAAAGTGTAAATATGCAAAATGCTCTGCAGTAAGTGGGAAAAACAGTTTCAACAAAACGTACTGAACATTTGTTGAGCGAGTATGAATTTGTTCTGAGAACTAGTATCACCTCCATCAGATCCTCCTTCATAGATGACCTCAAATCTGATCTCATTTCCAGGCTAGGGAACGGCCTCTCTATAATAACTTGGGTTGATGGCAAAGTGGTGACCACATGGGTATAAAGAAATTGCCTCATGCAGTTAGTTTTGATGAACAGTTGAACGCTTCTACTTTGAGAGCAAGTGAAAACGTTTGCTGAAATCGTGTTAGTTTCCCCTGTGCCAATGCTTTACCTGCTCCAGGTCATCCAAATACTTTTCAAAATTAAACTCCTCATCTGATGAGGCTGAAGGTATGGGAGCAGTAACACTGGCAAGACCCAATTCCTCTAGCTCTTGCCACTGCATTGAAATAACTACCTAACCAGGTATTTTTGGAGCCGGTCCATGTCTGATGCATAAATCAGACATGGATAGCATATTTGGTCAATATGCCAACAAGGTCTATAAACCCTTTACTTATCTCATCAGTAAAGACACTAGGCATTAGACCCCCACAGACTCTAGATATCCAGAAAACCCTTTACTTCTTGAATGTGCCCAAATATTTAAACTGCACAAGATTTGCAATATTTTTCAAAATCATGTCACCACACAACGCAGTTACCTGTTCCAGTTTTTTTTTGGTATATAGGACAGGTCTGAAAAAAAAAAAAACCACAAAAATTACCTTCCATCAAAGAAAAAGAATTTCCCACGACCATTTTTCTCCCCGTGCACAAAGTGTCCTTCAAACCGGTCTGTGGAGCTGTAGGTAACAGTGCAGAACCCATGAGGCAAGCCATCATCATCCAGCTGGCCTGGAAAATACAGAAAAACAATGGTTTTTGTCTGCACACATACTGACATAGGGGCCAGTATTTCTGGTACTCTGGCGTTCTCTAACTGTTCGCATGCTGCTGTGGTGAAATTTTATTGTAAGTGACAAATGGTGCCATTGTGAATAAGTTATATGAAAATCGTGGAGCACCACGGGACACTGATGTGAAAGGTGAACGTCAGCTAAGAAGATGCAGGAGCGTGGACTGACATGCCATGGTGGAACAGCCGCCTGCCAAATTTAACCAGGAGGCTACCAGATATGTGTCCAACAACAGTTCGGTGAACATGGGGAAAAAAGCAGTATTCGGCTCACCTGGTAAATAGGAAATGTGGCACTCGTTGACCACATGCAAAGTACTCAGAAAATTTTAACAGCTTCCATTAAAAGTCCATTTATTGAATATCCATAAAAATATAACATGAAACACTTGCCAATGTGTTTCAGGCAAACAAGCGCTTTGACACCCTGCAACCATTGATGAAAAGACAAGCTGGTGGTGGCAGTCTTATGGTCTGGGGAATGTTTTTTTCTTGTGGGATTCTCTGGGCCCACTCATTCATGTAGAAAGATTTGGGCATTATTCTCTTTGGAGATGATAGACACCCATACATGCTGAATGGCATTCCTTGGATGAATGATCTTCTAGCAAGGCAATGCAATATCAACACTGTTCAAAAGCGCATGACCAAGGGTTACAAGTACTACACTGCCCCTTGATATTCCCATCTCATGTCACTCCCACATGACATTTTATGGCCATTGAGTGTCCAGCCTCTGGTTAAGAAGGGGCAACAGAGATCATTTACTGATGTGCTCCTCCCCTATTCGCCTCTTGCACAGTGGTGCCCAGCCAACTGCTGAACAGGGAACCATGGTAGTTCCCAATTTTACTGGAGGGATAGCTGTAGTTCCCTGTACAGGGCCACGGGTACTGCTGTGCGGGAAAACTTAGAAAAAGGGGGCAAAGTGCTGAATCACTGCAGTGCTCCCTTCATTTTCAGGATTAGTGAAGGTTCCAGGCATCAGACTCCAACCCACCGTCAAATTATTGCATATCCTAGGTGTCATGCCATCAATTTAGAAGATGGAATAACCCTTTAAAGGGGTTATCCAGGAGTTTAAGGATTTCATAGAAATATTAAGTCATCCCACTACCTGCATGTGTTTCTTTTCTCTTTTGCTTGCTTATTCATCTATCATAAGAACAGTGAAACTTCCTGCTTGTGGGATGGTCAGTAGTTCTCCAGAAGCACTTTCCTACAAGTCCCAGAATCCCTTGAAGTTACAATCTAGGACTTCCCTACACCTGCCCCATAATCCTCCTAGCACTGTTCATTATTCTTAGACACATACACCTTATGCCCCTGAATCTCTGCTCCTGTTCACTTCCTGGTTGCCTACAGCAGGCTGTGTGTAGTACAATCACCAAACAATTTGTAACATGGTAAAAAGACATTCTTTCATTATCCTATAATAAATGTAATACATCTACAAATATATATAATGTGGTTTATATATTTCTTTGTATGTGCTGTACATCCCCCACAATAATTACACAGCTATTCCATCTCTGTATCTGATTGCTGTGGAGAATGTGGCATCACCTCACTTTCCTGTACAATGGGTAGCCTATCTAGCATCCAAGAAAGGTGGCTGACGTCACATCCCCTACAACAATCAGTTTTTATGCCTGATTTCTGGGATGTGTCATCATCTCTGAACACAGTGATGTCAAGGCAATGTCTCAATGCTTTACTCTGGCACCACCACTATATAAAAAGCAGTAAGCAGACTTTTCTGACTGTTGCTGGATCATCTCAGAGGTCCTAATTCACATTCAGCCAATCAAATAATGCAAGTCTTCTGATCATTTCCTCCTATCTGAAGAGGTACACAATCCCTGCACCATAATTAAGGCAGCCAGACACTTGCAGTGATGAGTCACTATGGACATAGTTATCACTTTATGTGTCTATCACCCTCCTCCTCCAGCTCTGAATGATTAGATTCCAGTCAGCACCTCTGTTTACATAGTGACTGATGAGTCAGTGTATTCAGCCAGCTCTTCTCAGGTCACACCAACTACAGTGTTTGAGTTGAGCCTGGCTTCAAAGCATACCCATGTGAATGATGACAATGTCCATTCAGGCCATGTGATCAATGGACGTCACATGGTATGCAGGAAGAAGGGGAGTAAAGGGTTCTATGCTTGGTTATGCAAAGCAGAACAGGAAAAAATTTTAATTTTTTAATAAAAGTAGCTTTTTAAAAGTTAAAACATAATTAAGTTGTGACTTTTTATAACAAAAAATTTTAGCCCCAAAAAACCCCTTTAACTGGGGCCCAAATTAAGACCCTAAAAACATCGAAAGGCTGTGACTTTTTTGGTTTAAATACAAAGGAATTAAAGGGGGAAACCAAACCCAACCGATACAAATTTTGGGGGGTTTTTTAAACCCTTTGAAAATGAGTCAAAAAAAAGTCTAAACACAACAACCCACCCCTCCCGGCAAACCTTTTCCCTAGTCTAACCCCTTTATCCCTTTCCCCCTTTCCTAATTTTCACCCCGGGTCTGCTGTAAAACAGCAAAAGTAGAAAATCCCTTTTGGTCTCCCCTGTAAAAAGTTTATTTTGGTCAGGGTTTTAAACCTGTCGGGGTGGGGAAGTAATGCACGGGTACGGGAGGTCAGCATTTTCTAAAAAACCTCTTGTTTGCCAGACTAAGAAACAAAATTGTTAAGGGTTTTGGGAAACACCCAAGCCTTCCTTTCCCTGAAAAAAAATACCATTCCATGCAGGAAATTTTTTTAGTTGTCTTAAAAAAAAAGGCCCCCGTTTACAATTTAAATGCTGCTCTAGGTCCCAATAACAAGTCACTTGACATTTAAAGGGGTTTTCTCACAACATGATTCTTCTTCCCTATCCTGTTCTCTTGGTTTCATTTTGAATTCAGGGGGTTTTTTACTGGTTTTCCCACTGGGCCCCTTCAGTTAGAACCCAAGGTTTTACCCTATAGAAACCCAGGTTGGGCAGCTTATCAGGATAGATCAAACGGGGTCTTTTAGCTATATCCGGGAGGAGCTGATAAAAAACCCATAAAAGAGGGGATTTTCTCAAATGGGTGGGGAACATTGTTAAAGGGACACAAATTACAAAGGGGATTTTTTTTTTGCAGATCTTGAACAAAAAAGGCAAGTTTTGGTAGAGGGGACAACCCCTTTAAGCATGCTCTATAGAATATCACAGTAACACTGCAGAAAAGATACCGACAACCTAGTGCTACCAACTGTGGTGCGAGACACTTCACAAGTAGACGCAAAGTTTGCGATTGTTAACATATGACACTAGGAAACGTTTCTTGCTAAAAACAAAAAACCCCTAAAAAACCCCCTCCTCATTTGGGGTAAAAGGAAAAAAGGGGTAAACATAAAAGGGGGGTTTGGTCCGGGGGAAAAAAAAAAAAAAAATTTCCTAAATTTTAAAACCGCGTTTTCTCAAATTGGGGACACCATTGGAAATTTTGCCCCCACAGGGCCAACAGTGCAAATACCGGTTGGAAATCCCTATCAGTATTTCCCATTTTTTTTGGGCCTTGCACAGTGCCGAAATGAAGGGGGAGGGGGGTAAGGGGGGGGGAGGGGGAGGGGGGGGGGGGGGGGGGAAAAAACGACTTCTCTGTTTTTTTGGGGCTTGAAAAGCTCCCCCCCCTTTTTTGAAATGTTAAATTTCGCTAAAAAAACCAGTCAAAAAAAAATGAAAAATGTTCAAATGATTTTCGGACCCCCCGGCGGTCTAAAAAAAAAAAGCCCCGACATTTAAATCCTTTGCAGTGGGGACAGGGGGGGGCCAGGGTTTTTCCATTAAGGGTTCCATGTAAAAGTTTTTTCAGCCCGGTCAAAAAGACGGAAATTAAAAAAACCAAAAAGTCTGGAAAAAGGGGGAAAAACAGAAACCAGGGGGGAAAAGGGCCCTTTTAACATTTTCCCGTGGATTTTCTTTCATTTCCCATTTAAACCTTTTGGTGCCCGGGGAAGCTCATTTATCCCAAAAACGCCCCTGGGGTTGAGGGGGGAGGATCAAAATGACCAAAAGGGTTTTGGCTTCTTTCAGAGCAGCCTGTAAGACCACAATGCTTTGGTCCCCCACCCCTCCCCCTCGCCAAGGCTTTTAAAATAAAGAAAGCAGGAAAATGGTGTGCAGTGCAGCCCACCTAATGGATTATTAATGCTGTAAGCCAGCATGGTGCACTACATGTGGCCATATGACTAGAAGCCTTATCCATGTGCAAATATTACTAGGTGAGGAAGTTTTTGTTTGTTAGCAATTGGCATCTGTGCAACTTCTCACAAGTGATTCTGGGAAGTTTTGTGCCTTCTGCCAGGAATGGATTTTAGTAGCATGAATTATGGCCTTTGTGATCTTGCAAAGGGAAACAGCTTTCAAAGAGAAAATGTGCCTGTCCAGCTCCAGAGAAAGGAGGCTACATCCAGAATAGACATAGCACAAATTAGCATAGAAAAAAAATCTAAGATTAAAGGGGTTTTCTTACAATAATGATTAGCTTTAAAAATGTAGGCAAAGGTAAATAAAGACCATTACCAAATACACTGCTGCTCTGATTTTGCTTAGGAGACGGGGGAGATTTTATCTACTGCTTGTTTACACAAGCTTCACTAGGTTCCTGACCCATCTATCTCTGCTCCAACTGTGATTATGGCGACTCATTCCCTGCGGTGTTGTAACAGCACAATAACTGGTTTATGTATGTTCCTGACTGACATTAACCCTTTAGAGCTCTGTAGCCTAGTGCACTGCAGGGAATTTGAAGTCATAAGGAATAGCAGGGCTAGCATGACAATCAGTGATGTAAAACCACCCACATCATACCCAGGAAATAGGAATCTGAAGCTAGCTGTAAAGAGAAGGCTCTGAAAGCATGGTGAGAGCAGTCCTTCAAGGAAAACCATCTGAAAATGTTATTTGGTTCACTGGACACCTATGTAACTAATGACTTTAAAAGTACCCTATATATCAACCAGGAAGTATGTGGTCAGAGGGCTTGGTCCTACCTCCCACCACCCCACATAGGTTGTCACACCTATTTTCTACATCTTAGGCTAGGTCTACACAGCTGGACAGCGATGAACTGCGTTTTTTGGTGCAGGATTTGCGCTAAAAACTGGTCGGTTTTAGGATTTGCCATTGGCCGTGTACATTGAACGTACGGGAATCCGACGGAAATCCTGAAGGTTTGAAAATACGTTGTATTTTTAAACCGACTGAAAAAAAAAACTTGTGCAATGTATACTACAGCAGGGATTTTTAGTTGTGGTCTACACAGTAGTGGGTACAGTTGCATTTTCAGCGGATTTCAAATACTGAAGCCTCAGAGAATCCAGTGCTGTGTAGCCATTACAATGCTTCACAATCCAGATGTTAGATAGGGGTGTGAAAACTTTTGTTGGGGCCGCAAAATTGTCGTCACTTCCTCTTCTTTTGGGGACTTACCAACTGGCGAAGAACAAGGATGCACTTGCATGATAGAATTACACCTTTAAATTCATTTTGTTTATCCCGATCTGTTACATGACAGGCACCAACGGGACCCGATAAACCCCACTGACTACAATGTCTGTCACTTTAATAGGTGCTATGCCATCAGGTGTGGACATAAAGCAAAGGAAACCAGGAAAATGAAGGAAATTCAGTTAAAATCCCTCAGGACTCTGATCCATAGGTGTGGAGCTTATTGATGCAGTCCTTATAAACTGTTTAGGCGAATACTTCCCTACTAGCACATAGAACGCAGCCCCTGTGCCCCTTACAACAAATCCACTACTGTCCTGGGTTCTCTGCTGTCAGACCAGCTACAGCCTGCTCATAAAATTGGCCAGGGCCAGACAATGCTGACTTGTTATTTATAGAGAATATAGCACGTGTCAGATAGAAAAGAAATGCTTGTATCAGGGATTCTCAGGCACTTCTACAGCACATCCATCCCACAAGCTCACTACAAAGAGAAAGGGAACAGCAAACATTAATCCATGAACGCAGCTGTAACATTATTTAGGCTTAGCTACATTAGATTATTAGTAATAGCTGTATAGTACGTGAGATACAATAACTAAAAGGTATAATAGCTGCTGTATAAACAAGCAGTATTTTATGCGGGGAAGAGAAATGCAGATACTGGTGCCTTATCAACCTCACTACCTCGTTAATCTCTATACGCAACAACTTGCTTTAGGGTGCTTTCACAGTGTGCGTTTTTCAATGCATTTTTTTGTGCAGGAAGGTACAGCAATTAATGCTGTACATTACTGCACACCAATCACGGCAAAAAGTTCGATAATTACCGCGATTTTTGCGGCGATTTTTGTGCAGCAATGTACAGCATTAATTGCTGTGCCTTCCTGCACAAAAAATGCATTGAAAAACGCACACTGAAAGCACCCTTACTTTTCTTTTAGGCTACGTCCCCACGGCAAGGGACAAATACCGGTCGGTTTACCCGAAGGGTTTCTCTGCAATGAGCGGAGAGAAGCCCTCCACCTTCACATATTCCGTCTGAAAACCGGCCGGAAGAATGTGCTTGTAGAATGTATTGCGGGCGACAAAACCGTGCAGTGGGGACTGCTGCACAGGTTGTCCATAGAAGCCCGTTGTGCTCATTTTCCGCCGGTTTTTCAGACGGTCTGCAAAACTGCAAACCGCCTGAAAAAACCGGCCGAAAACCCATGCAGTGGGGACATGCCCCTAGGCTACGGCCATATGGCAAGCGTAAAATACTGGTCTGATTCCGTTAAAGAATCTGGCTGGTATTTTATCATCTTTTCAATAGTTTTTGGGGCCGATTCTGTCTGCGTTTTGCAGATTCGCCCCTCCCCTTTAACCAATGACTAGCACACCTGCTGCCCAAAAACTGGGCTGAAGATTGCACATGTCTTTCGGAACAGTGTGAACATTTGCTCAGTGAAGCCTACTGGGTGGATTTTTTTTATTTTTTATTAAGAGTCTATGGGGATGGTTGCTTGTTGGTTTTCAGACATTTCCAAATCCTCAAACAGTCTGAAAATGCGACGAAAAACCCATGCTGTGTGGAAGGACCCTAAGCCTTTATACATTTTTAAAGAGGACCTGTGTCACATCTCCTGACATGTTGGTTTTAATAAAGCCTTGTGTTCCCTTTAATATAACAATTCTGGGGCATCTTCTCTTATAATTCTGTGTTGTGCTGTTCCTCTGTTATTCCTTCTAGTCATGTATTACTGAATCTGTCAAATGGGTGTTACCATTTCCAGTTTTCAGAGGGGCATGTCCCTGCACACCGACTCTGCCAGCACTGATTGGGCAATGTCAGACTGTGCAGGGGCATATCCCCAATTGGTAACACCCAGCTGACAAATTAATTCCTAAAAGGAATAAGTTAGAGCACAACAATATAAAGATGCTCCAAAATGGTCACAATTTCACTGGAAATTCAAGTATTTACTAAACATGTCAGAAACTACCACGAATCCTTGTTAGATAAAAACAGATCAGACACAGAATAATAAAAAAAGCCTGAGTGCACACTGTTTGACCAGAAGTCAAACCGTGTATGTTATAACGCATAGGGTAAACGTATGCCAAATGTGCACTGTTTTGAGCAGACATTTTTAAACTAGCATTTCTATTGGCTGTCACCCGTTTTTCCCTGCAATTTCATTAGGTAGCTTTGTTTATATTTTTATGACAGATACAAACACGTACATATACAACATGGACAAACTAGGATACGTTTTCCATTGACATACATTGTAAAAAAACCTATACTGTAATGTACACTTTTTTTAAGCTTGAAAAAAGCGCAGCGCCCTGCTCTGTTAAGTTAAACGTATATTTGCCGGAGAGTGTAGAAATGGACACAATGTCCATGTAGGTTGCACACCATCCACCTATACCAGTCAATGCACACATTAACACATCCGTTTTTACCTGCGTCAGAATGGATCCGTTGAAGCTGCACTGACCCTAAAGCTGTCAATCAGTATGTCCCAAGCATCAGTAGGTTTCTTTACTGCCAATCATTTCAAGGAACATAGATGCTCTTACAGTTAGGCCATGTTCACAAGGCTTATAATGGGCCGTATTTCAGTCCATAATTACGCGCCGGAGTGCGCCAATTACGGGCCGAAAATGGCCCATTCATTACGGTAATTCACAGTTCTCATAGAGAACTATGGATTACGTCTCCTCTCCCCTCCCGGCGAAGCCGCCGGGCGGGGAGATAATTGAAATGTGAATTACTAGCGGCGTATACGCACCGCTGGCAATTCAAGTCTATGGGCCGGAGAAGTGCCGGCCCCCGGCTCAGTCCCCCGCTCCCGCCCCACACGGCGTAATTGCGGGCCGTAATTACGCCCTGCAAATACACCGTGTGAACATGCCTTAGTCCATTGATCAAATCTTCACAAAGGCTCCGTTCACAAGACAAGTATTTCAAGTCAGAATCCACACAGATTCAGACTTGAAATACTCGTCTAAAACCAAAGGTAAACTGTTCCCATTTACAGTAATACATTTTGTAGTTCATAGAACATGGATTTTCAGCAGGCTTTTTTTTTTTGCGGTTCATTTTTTGGTCAGATTCCATGCAGAAGATGAAAGTCTACACAGCACGGATTTTCTACTGTGGGATTTTTAAACTTGTTCTATCTTCCGTCAAATTCCCACACAGTTAATGTATTGGACTGGCTGAAAGTCTAAAAACCCACCACAGTTTTCTGTGCAAACCGGCACCAAAAACCACGATACAGTGATGTTATACTGCCGTCGGATTTTGGATGCCATTGTAACATGTGCGGTGTAGATATAGCCTAAATCTCCGTGTAATACTTGTTGAAAACTGCATAAGCTGACACAGTTTTCAACAACAGAATCCAATAAGTAAATGTTACCGTCATGTGTGTCCACACGTCATACGCAAGATGCGGGTTGGATTCGGTTTAAGAATTCAGCCGGTATTTTACGGTCTTTTAAAGGGACGTTTCTGTCCGTGGATTTGCCCGTCCCTTATGATCACTGAATTGCACATCTGTCCAAAAACCAGGCAGAAGATTGTGCATGTTCAAAGTTTTTCAAACGCCAGCAGCTGCCAACCCATTCAGTGTAGACTACTGAACGGATCTTTTATTAAAGTCTATGGGGGCCGTTTCTTGTCGGCTTTCAGACGGTTTCCAAATCCGACCAATAGAGCATGCTGTGTGGACGGACCCGAGGGGATTCTACATAGGAGGTCTATGTATGTAATTGATTTCAGAATCAGCTTTGGCAGGATCGGTTGACACATTATGTACATGAGGCTCCTTTCATACTTCCCAAACCTGTTTGAATACGGAACAATTGCTTCTAGTTTTGTTTACATAAACCATAGATGAAACCACTGAAAGGGATCAGTCATTGTTATCAATGCAAGAGAAAACCAACCAGAAATCATATGGATCAGTCACAGGGCTGAGATTGGGAGGGGGCTGGTGCTCCCCTATGATTAGCTGTGGCCTGCTGTTTTTAGGCCAGGAAGCCCCGAGGTCTGCGATCCTTTACTTTCAGCTTGTTATAGATCCATCTATGGGAAGTGGATTCCTGCCTATGGAAACTTGCCGGATCTCTGCTGGCACACAGCGCACTGCCCGCCGCTTCCCTTCTATGGATCTGCTGGAAATAGAAGCCCGAGCATCAGCGCACACAGCAGCGACAAGTTGCATCACATCGCAGCGCTGCTGTGCGACTCTGCACACGCCACCCTCCCCGCGCCTCCTTTTTGGGGAGCCCCTCTATCAGCGCGCACGGCCCCGTGCACTGGTCAGATGTAGCCAGATACGAGCACCCACCTTCCACCGTCTCCTCCACGTTCTCATCATCGCTGTCCATGGCTTCCTCTGCGAGTGACAGACACCAAGTTATTCAGCGTGCGTCTCTCGGGCGCCCTCTTCCTCCACGATGTCAGCCTGCACACCAGCGCCCCCTGTGGTCAGCTCCTCTTATAGCGGAGCTCCCCGGCTGCAGTGATGTGTCTGCTTATCTTCTCATAATGACCTCACCCACACCCAGCTGTCATTTCTCAGAAGGGGGGCGGTTTATGGGAATCCACAGATCCTGGAAGATGGGATCATTTACTTTTCCTAAAGATGTTACATTTTTTAAAGCATTTATTTTTTGTTAACTACTTTTACCACTTCTGCTACTAAATGTGTTTGAGAGCTCATGTTATAACTCATCATTGTACAGTAGTGCTCAAGGTGTTTACACACCCCTGCAGAATTTATGCTTTCTTGGCCTTTTTTTCAGAGAATATGAATGATAAACACAAAAAACAATTTTTCCCACTCATGGTTAGTGGTTGGGTGAAGCCATTTATTGTCAAACTACTGTGTTTTCTCTTTTTAAATCATAATGACAACCAAAAACATCCAAATAACCCTGATCAAAAGTTCACATACCCTGGTGATTTTGGCCTGAGAACATGCACAGAAATTGACACAAATGGGTTTGAATGGCTACTAAGGGAGCTTTCACACAGCGCAGTTTTGGTGCAGTTGTAACTGCGCTCCAATGAAACAGCTTTTATTACCAGCAAGCTTCTTTCAGTTGTCTAAATCGTTCCGAAAGGTGTTTCAAGTAAGTAATCAATGACTGTGTTTGAAGTCTTGCGGATCACAAACACACTAATTGATTACTCACTTTCCAAACAGTTTAGATAAGTGAAAGAAGCTTGCTGGTAATAAAGACAGTTTAATTGGAGCGCAGTTAAAACTGCATCAAAACTGCGCTGTGTGAAAGCACCCTAAAGGTAACATCCTCACCTGTGACCTGTTTGCTTGTAATCAGTGTGTGTGCATAAAAGCTGAGTGAGTTTCTGGGATCCAGACAGACTCTTGCATCTTTCATCCAGCCACTGACGGTTCTGGATTGTGAGTCATGGGGAAAGCAAAAGAATTGTCAACGGATCTATGGGAAAAGGTAGTTGAACTGTATAAAACAGGAAAGGGATACAAAAAGATATCCATGGAATTGATAATGTCAGTCAGTAGTGTTCAAATTGTGATTAACAAATGGAAAATCAGGGGCTCTGTAAAAACCAAACCACGGTCCAACAAAAATTTCAGCCACAACTGCCAGGAAAATTGTTCAGGATGCAAAGAAAAACCCACAAATAACATCAGCTGGAATACAGGACTCTCTGAAAACTAGCAGAGTGGCTGCTCCAAGATGCACAGTGAGGCCTGGTTCACACGGCTTATTGCCGGCGTAACTGCGGGGACGGATTTCGCCCTGCAATTACGCCGGCAGCCGTGTGGCGGGGCGGGGGGCCGGCTGCACAGACTGTCATTATCTACGGCGTGTACACACCGTAAATAATTCACATGTCACTTTCTCCCCCCGCGGCGGATTCGCCGAGCAGGGAGAAGAGACAGAATCCATAGTTCTCTATGAGAACTGTGGATTACCGTAATGACTGAGACGGATTGGAGCCGTACTGCAGCGCAAATACGGCGTGCAGTACGGCTCCAATCTGCGCCCAAATAAGCCGTGTGAACGAGGCCACTTGAAGAATGGTCGAGCCGCCAGAAGAAAGCCATTACTGTGCAAATGCCACAAAGTATCTCGCCTACAGTACACCAAACAGCACAGAGACCAGCCTCAAAACTACTGGAACAAGGTCATTTGGAGTGATGAGAGCAAAATCGAACTTTTCAGCCACAACCATAAACGTTACATTTCGAGAGGTGTCAACAAGGCCTATGATGAAAGGAACACCATTCGTACTGTAAAGCATTGAGGTGGATTGCTGATGTTTTGGGGATGTGTGAGCTACAAAGGCACAGGAAACTCAGTCAGAGTTAAAGGAAAGATGAATGCAGCACGTTAATAGGAAAATACTGGAGGCAAATTTGCACTTATCAGCGCAGAAGCTGCGCATTAGACCAGGGGCGTAACTAAGGGGTAGCAGACATAACAGCTGCCACAGGCCCCGCAGCCACTCCCACATCTGTTACCCCGGTAATGCCAATCCTGGGTCTGCCGACAGTGATAACAACAGTTCACTGCCGGCGGGCGCAGAGCTGAGGGGCCTGGCACATCCTGCCTCTGAACGCCCAGGCCCTCCGGCCAGAGCATTCAAGGCAGCGCTGCCTGGTAGTAGCAGAACGGAGCCTGCCTATATATACCCCCCAGCCTGCCTATATATGCCCCCAGCCTGCCTATATATGCCCCCAGCCTGCATAGCCCCCCAGCCTGCCTATATATGCCCCCTAAGCCTGCCTATATATTGCCCCCTAAGCCTGCCTATATAGCCTGCCCAAGCTGCCTATATAGCCTGCCCAAGCTGCCTATATAGCCTCCCCAAGCTGCCTATGTAGCCCCCCAAGCTGCCTATGTAGCTGCCTATGTAGCCCCCTCAAGCCTGCCTATATAGCCCTATAGCCCCCTTAAAGCCTTCTTGTTTAGCCACTATAGCTTCACTAAAGCTTGCCTACCTATATAGCCCCCCTGAAGCCTGCCTGTCTACTTATATGGGTCCCCTATAGCTACCTAAACCCTTCCTACCTACCTATATGGCCCCTATAGCCCACCTAACCCCTGTCTACCTGTATGGCTCCCTATAGCTACCTAAATGCTGCCTGTCTACCTATTTAGCCCCCTATAGCTACCTACACTCTACATGCCTACCTGTATGGCCCCTATAGCCTACCTGCCTATTTGGGGTCCCCTATAGCCTATTACATACCTGCCTACCTATGTGGGTCCCACCTATAACCTAGCTACCTGGGGCCCACCTACAGCGTAAATGTGGTCCAACTACAGTATACCCATCTACCTGGGGCCTAAATACTGCCTACCTAGTGCCAATCTACCTACCTACCTAATTGAGACCTGCCTAACTACTGCCTACCTACCTACCTGGGGCCTATTTACTGCCTACCTCAAGCCTTCTAACCTACCTACCTAGGGCCTACCAACCTATCTAATGGGTCTCTACCGGAATCCTCTGTTCCTCCCCTCTAGGAGATTGGGCCTCTAAGCTATGGCTTGTACATGCTCTCCCACCCCTGGGATGTTTGTACAGAGGTGGGGGCAGCGAGTGAGGTGCTGGAAAAGTGAGGATTCTAAGATATTTGTGTTCAAATCTGCAGAGACGAGTCGGGAGAAGTCATCATGAAGGTATGGACCAGATGCAGAACGACAGGGAAAGTCAACAACTCAGTAGAGAAACATCCCCTGTGAGTCACAAGATGTAACTGCACTGTAATCACTTATATGTCTGCAGAGCCTGTGTACACTGGTGTCTACAACTATATGGTCACTGTATGGAGGTAATATACAGTCTGTAGAGTCTGTGTACACCTATCTAACACTATATGATCACTGTATGGAGGTAACATACAGTTTGTAGGGCACCTGTGTACACTGGTATATACCACTATATGGCAGTAATGCTGATCTTTATTCAGTAATAGTGTAGGGGTATTATTCAGTCACTATGTAGTGATAATTTGTGGTCGTGTTCTGGCGGTATATTCAGGTCCATATGTAGTAGTATTATTGGAAATGTTGGTGTGGGTATAGTGGGATTTGTTTGGTAGCTGTGTGATGGCGATATCTATGGTGAGGTAGCCACTCCTTGTATTATCTAATAACTGCATGAATTAAGAGGTCCCAGTAAATGTTCGTGGTCGGGGAAGGAGGCGAGGGGGGAGAGGGGGCCCCATCTAAAAGTTCGCTATGGGGCCCAGGTTTCTCTAGTTACGCCCCTGCATAGGACGTACTTGGACGTTACAACATGACAATGATCTGAAACACAAGGCCAAGTCGACCTGTCATTGGCTACAGCAGAACAAAGTGAAGGTTCTGGAGTGGCCATCTCAGTCTCCTGACCTCAATATCATTGAGCCACTCTGGGGAGATCTCAAGCATGCAGTTCATGCAAGACAGCCCAGGAATTTACAGGAACTGGAGGCTTTTTCCCAAGAAGAATGGGCAGCTTTACCATCTGAGAAAATAAAGAGCCTCATCCACAACTACCACAAAAGACTTCAAGCTGTCATTGATGTTAGAGGGGGCAATACACGGTATTACAAACTGGGGTATGTGAACTTTGATCAGGGTCATTTGGATGTTTTTGGTTGTCATTATGATTTAAAAAGAGAAAACACAGTAGTGTGACAATAAATGGCTTCACCCAACCACTAAACATGAGTGGAATAAAAGTTTTTGTGTTATAATTCCTATTCTCTGAAAAAAGGCCAAGAAAGCAAAAATTCTGCCGGGGTATGTAAACTTTTGAGCACAACTGTTTGTAAAAAAGAGGGAGAATCAGATGGCACACTTAGGCTTAGTGCACACTGCGTCTGACTATACGTCAAAACGTGACTGTTATAAGGGTATGTTCACACTACTAAATAGCAGGTGTAGAGCAGAGTGTATGGTTTGCGCCGCTATACATCCGCCAGCATGTCCCTCTGAAGCTCTCATTGACTTTCATTCTCCCCAGTGTGCAATCACCGGGAAGAATTGACATGTCTGGGGGAAAGAGCAGGTAATCATAGCTCTCAAAGGAAGCCATGAATTACCATATTCTCGGCCTGTACTTCGAGTGTATTGAAGCGCAATTACGCGCTGAAGTATGAACCGATATTATATCATGTGAACATACAGTAAACGTATGACAAGTGTGAACTGTTTGGAGCAGACATTTGACATAATTTTTTTTATCTATCTTTTCTATTAGCTGTCACCCATTTTTCCTGTAATGTGATTGGGTAGGTTTGTGTATATTTTTATGATGGATACAAACGTATACTTAAACAACATGGGCTGATACACTAGGATCCATTTTCCATTGACATACATTGTAAAAAAAACACATACTCTAAAATATAGCAGAAGCCAAAAATAAATATTAATGCAGGGCAGATTGTTTCTTGCCTTATGGGTTCCAAGTCTTCATCAGTAGAGGAAACTAAGATTAAAAATTTTCTATCATCCACATTCTTCCCCACTCTCGGTTGAACCTGATGGACATAAGGGTATGCTCATGTGGCTTATACAGGACGTAGATTAGCATGTTCTGTGCATGCCGCTATATGCCTGCAGCTTCAGAAGGATTGTAACTTGAGAAAGCGGGGCATGAGAACCTCCTGAAACGCGTTGTTTGTGTTTTATTTTAAAGTGTAATTAAAGAGACACTATCAATAGGTTTAGTACCAAGTGTCTTGTAGTACGAAAATTTATGAGAACAGTACGCTTGGAGCGCTTCCACTGCTTCTTTATGGTGATACACTGAAATAGTGTTTCACCGGCACAACCGCTTATCTTCTACCGGGGACCACCAAATGCTTCTGTGGAGGGAACCCGAGGATACAGCAGGAGGCAGCTCGGCCATTTCCTACCAAGGATTTATGCGCAAAATATGAGTTGTGCCATGCTATAGCACAACTCGACCAGGTGAGCAATTCCCTGTAAAAATTGTTTCATCTCTGATTTATAGAGGTTATTTGCACGAAGTGTGCTTTATTGTGTCTGTTATTTTGAAGCAAGTTTTTTTGGGATATAATGAATTTGGGGGATACAGTGCATAATATAATTAATTTCAAGGGGTACATTTTATATTATAACTTATTTATAACTTGTGTGTTAATTAATTTCACCCAAGTCCAATGGCAAAAGTTGGAGCAAACCCTAAAATGTTGTACATATACAAACCATGTATAGCTAGCAGAGTGTTTAAAACACATTCACACAATCAATGATGCCCAGATATAAGAAGTCTTAAAGGGGTTGTCTCACTATGGAGATTATAGTTGAAAATGTGGGGACCAAAAATCTAAGGATGTACGTCCTTGGTTACTATTGGCAAAGTGCTACGGTTTTAGAGAACGGGCTGGTTTACAGTCTCTAACTTTCCCTTTATCTCTACGCTCCTGGAACATTTGGTCTACTCTCGCCTATTCCGCTATCTCTCTGCTAACTCTCTTCTGGATCCTCTACAATCAGGTTTCCGCACCCTACACTCCACAGAAACTGCTCTAGTTAAAGTCTCTAACGATCTCCACACTGCTAAATCTCAGGGCAAATACTCGTTGTTGGTTCTTCTGGATCTCTCTGCAGCATTTGACACTGTTGATCACCAACTTCTCCTCAGCATGCTCAGCACCATTGGCCTCCAGGACACCGCTCTCTCTTGGTTCTCTTCCTACCTCTCTGACCGCTTCTTCAGTGTCTCATTTGCAGGTTCTACTTCCTCTCCTCTCCCTCTTGCTGTTGGAGTTCCTCAGGGATCAGTTCTAGGTCCACTCCTCTTCTCAATCTATACAGCCCCCATTGGCCAAACCATCAGTAGATTTGGCTTCCAGTACCATCTCTACGCTGATGACACTCAATTATACACCTCTTCCCGAGACCTCACTCCTGCCCTGCTACAAAACCCCAGTGACTGTCTGGTCGCTGTCTCTGACATCATGTCCTCTCTCTATCTCCAACTAAACCTCACTAAAACTGAACTTCTAGTCATCTCACCATCTACTACCCGACCTCACCCTGCTATTTCTCGCTCAGTATGTGGTACCACCATAACTCCTAGGTAGCAGGCCCGCTGTCTTGGGGTTATTCTAGACTCTGATCTGACCTTCACCCCATATATCCAATCCCTTGCCCGCTCCTGTCACTTGCACCTCAAGAACATCTCCAGAATCCGTCCTTTTCTCACTGTGGAAACAACTCAAACTCTCATTGTTGCTCTTATTCATTCTCGTCTTGACTACTGTAACTCCTTGCTTATCGGTCTCCCTCTCTGTAAACTCTCCCCTCTACAATCTATCCTGAATGCAGCAGCCAGGCTTGTCTTTCTTTCCAGCCGCTATACTGATGCCTCTACCCTGTGTCACTCGCTGCACTGGTTGCCCATCCAGTACAGAATACAGCATAAACTCATTACTTTCACCCATAAAGCTCTCCACAGTACTGCACCTCCCTAAATCTCCTCCCTCATCTCTGTCTACCACCCTGCCCGCTCTCTCCGCTCAGCTACGGACATCAAACTACAGACTACAATCATCCGAACCTCCCATGCCCGTCTTCAAGATTTTGCACGTGCTGCACCCATTCTCTGGAACATCCTACCACGTACCATCAGGCACAATCCCAGCCTTTGTAGTTTTAAGAGTGTCCTGAAAACACATCTTCTCAGGCAGGCCTACCAAAACCACTGCTACCCCACACCTTCTATCACACACATTTCTGTCACTCCCTACACTAGATGTAGAGAATATGTCTTTGGCACTCTTCAGTTAAGGGCGGGTGCACACCAAAATTATATAACAGTCCTTTGTGTAAAAGGTTGCACACCGATACTATAGTTTTCAATTCATAGAAAAAACTTTATTGAGCAACATAGTGATAACCATCTGGCTTCAAAAAACATATGGTCATTATACTTTAATTTTTTAAGTGTAATTAGATTCGTATATTCTGACGTTTCGGCCCCTAATTGGACCTTTTTCAATTGAATCTTTCACAAGTTTTTACATTTATTCATTTCTTTGAAACTTTTTTTATACCAGACGCGTGCTGCACGATGGAGTGTATGGAACCGGAACCATACACTCCATCGCGCAGCGCGCGTCTGGTATAAAAAAGTTTCAAAGAAATGAATAAATGTAAAAACTTGTGAAAGATTCAATTGAAAAAGGTCCAATTAGGGACCGAAACGTCAGAATATACGAATCTAATTACACTTAAAAAATGAAAGTATAATGACCATATGTTTTTTGAAGCCGGATGGTTATCACTATGTTGCTCAATAAAGTTTTTTCTATGAATTGAAAACTATAGTGTCGGTGTGCAACCTTTTACACAAAGGACTCCCTACACTAGGACACTCACAGGTACTTATCTGTATATAGATGTACTGTCAGGGTGGCAGGTTCACCAAATTTTTATGTAAACCTCCCCATATTTTTAAAGCATGGCTGGGCCATTGTAAATTTAGCACTTCTTCCCCTTTGTTTCCCCCAGGCACCCTCTTAGATTGTAAGCTCTTGCGAGCAGGGCCCTCACACCTTGTGTCTCACCTGTAAGTAGCTTTCACTGTGTAATGTCTGTCTTTTGTCTGTAATTATAACCTCTACATTGTAAAGTGCTGTGAAATTTGTTGGCGCTATATAAATAAAGATTATTATTATTATTATTATTATTATTATTACATGTGCTTAGAAACGGTGTTTGTTTACTGGTCAGGGAAGCATTCTGTCCTGCCCAGGTCGTGCACATGCAAAGGAAAGGCAGTGAAGAGGAGGGGCAGGGATGTATGTATTGGTAGGCATGGAGGAAAAGCAGTGAGAGGACTTGCAGGGGGGTTGTGTGTATTGGCAGCGACATGCAGGGACAAAAGGCAGTGAAGAGCGGGGGAGGGTGTATTGGCATCCACAGGGATGTGTGTATTGGCAGCCACAGGGATGGAGGAGAGGCAGTGAAGAGGATACAATACACACACAACCCCCCTGCATGTCCTCTCACTGCTTCTCCTCCATGCCTGCCAATACACACATCCCTGCCCCTCCTCTTCACTGCCTTTCCTTTGCATGTGCACGACCTGGGCAGGACAGAATGCTTCCCTGACCAGTAAACAAACACCGTTGCTAAGCACATGTAAACCAGCCCGTTCTCTAAAACCGTAGCACTTTGCCAATAGTAACCAAGGACGTACATCCTTAGATTTTTGGTCCCCACATTTTCAACTATGATCTTCGTAGTGAGACAACCCCTTTAACTACCTGAAACGTGAGTGAACCTGCAGAGTCACACCGTCTACACACTGAATTGTGTGTGGACCGTACTTGTACACCAAATTAGTATTGTTCCTTGTTGAGTGGCTTGTATGTACAAACTGGGGATAGTCATTTTTGGATATGCCACAAATAGTATAGAATTCGACCCATGACTCACTCTAAGCCATGAACCCTACAAATCGAATCCTAAAATAATATAATTTTATACAGATGAAATAATAACACCATAAAGAGGTGACGTTCACCCAGGAATATAAACTGTTAGCTCTAACCAGGCTTTGACCGGCCCACAAGGAAATAGGTGAATCCACTGATGGTCCTCTGAGTATGGCAGACCTTGAGTTGCTCTTCAACTACATAAGCATTCTTGAGAGAGGCAGAAAAGCAGAGAAAAAGAAGCAAATAGCAATAGTCAGAATAGAAGAGATATGGACCGTCATGTGCAGAAGCTGTAGGGGGGGGGGGGTAACCCAAAATCAACCCCACCCAACGCACTCCAGTTTAACACTGGCTCTAACCCACCTCAGGCCTCCAGGAATATGAGTTATTGGCCTATAATTACCCTAACAGCACCACAGTTAGTAACCTCTTTCACCAAACTAGGTCACCAGAAATTTGAAAGCAGTTATCCTGTAATTGTTAAGAAAACTTATCACATTGACCAAAATATAGTATAGTATATAGTTATACACAGAAATAAATAACATTTTAACAATCTTGTTGGTCATACTATCTTTCACATATCTTCTCCATGGCACGGTGGAGGGGTGGACTGCAGCACCTTAAAATGTCACAACCCCCTAAAGTCACATTGACACTGAGAATGCCAAAACTAAGGTGGCAATTTTCTAATGGCTGGTTTTACTATGTAGGTCTCCCCTTAATGTAAACATATGACAATACTATGCATTCCTGCAGAAATGCTTTAGGTAAAGTAGGTTTGCTTCTGTTTGCATTGCTACAGTAAAGTTTATTGCTAGAAAGCTTTGCTAAAAAGCCCCATGAATTCTTGTTATGTCTTTGCCCTTACAAGTCCCATTCTCCATATAACTGTATGGAGTGATAAAACTGGTTACATTTTTGTGCTGTTATTTTTCATTTTTACTTAGGCCGTGTTCACACGGCTTATTCCCGACGGATTTGTGAGCCGTATTGAGCTCACAAATCCGCCGTGAATAAGGGGCGGGGCGGGGGCGGGGCCGGAGCGCGGCGGGGCGCCGCTCCCGCCCCATAGACAATGCATTGTTTACGGCGCGTACGCGGCGTAAATAATGTGCATGTCCCTTTCTCCCCCCGCGGCGGATTCGCCGAGCGGGGAGGAGCGACGGAATCCACTGTTCTCTATGAGAGCAGTGGATTACCGTAATGACAGGGACGGATTGGCGCCGTACTGAAGCGCCAATCCGGCGCGGAGTACGGCGCCAATCGGTGCCCAAATAAGCCGTGTGAACGATGCCTTAAGACCATTAGTAAATATTGTTCCCAGCTTTGTGTATGATACACAGTATGAGTAATGGAGTAACAGATGGGAAGTATGAGCTTATTCCTATTGTGATGTCATCCAGACTTTCCCAGCAACACATATAGCTTTAATCTGAATTTCTCTGTATACAGTTATTTATTTGTATATCAACTTTTAAAGGATGTTTTTTCATCTTGGGCAGTTATAACATATTTACTTAGGTACAGGTCCCACCTCTATTAGACCTGCAACCATCTCGGGAATAGGAAAGTTCTCTGACCTCCATGCAAAGAACAGGTGGGCGCCCGCACATGCCCAGCTCTCTCTGTTCATTTCAATTGGAGTTCGGAGTACCAGCTGAGCACATTCATTCGGCCGTATACTGGAAACTTGGAGAAACAGAGAATGGTGAAAGCTGCACATGCATGGCCACCTCTCTGCTCTGTGCAGCTGCGGACAGACGAGGATGGGGGGAGAGGGGTTGAGTATTAAAAACACACCTATTGCTACACAAGTCTAGTGCTGGTGGTGTAAGAGAAAAAAAACCCATCTCTTTACCGATGCATCTGCCGGTACTCTTCCCGGGTCTTCTGTTATCTTCTGGCTCTTGGTGGCGACATGACTTTCGCTGAAGCCTCCAACAAGATTCCGGATTGTGACAACAGGCAAAGTCACATGACTGTTCTAGCCATTTAGCAGCTGCAGTGCACACAAGCCAACTACCAGAAGCTAGAAGACAACAGAAGACCCAAGGAGAGGACTGGTAGTGGGATCGATGGAACTGAGGCCAGTACAAATCTGAATATGTTTTTTTCTCCTTACACCGATAGTATCATCTTTTAACTGAGGAAAACCGCTTTAAGGACTCTTTATAGACAGGCTGTATACCACTGAAATAATCTACGAAACAATAAACTGAGAGCTCACCTCTTGGAGTTTCAGATTCACAGATTTTTGGTGCTATAGATGGGGAGTTTCTTCAGAGGTAGGAATTGGTAGGGAGGAGCTGGAAAAGTGAGAAGTCTATGATGTTTGGTAAATTCTAAGTGAAGAGTAGCCGTGAGAATTTGACATGGTGGTCCAGACCAGATGAAGAAAAAAAAGGAAAGAGATCGACTGCTCTGAGAGGAGAATAACTCAGAGACATGTAATTTTACTGTGAATACTTACATACTGTATGTGCAGGGCATCTTTGTACGACTGATATTTAACACTGTATGGCGGTAATATTGGTCGTAGTATAATGGTTTATATTCAGTAATGCTATGATGTGTTATTACTCTGTGGTGATATGTGTTCATGATGTGGCGGTGTTATTCAGCCACTATGTGATGATAGGTGGTGTTGTTATTTAGCCACTAAATTGTAGTGATATGTGTTCATGATGCGGTATTATTCAGCCACTATGTGATGATGATATATGGTGCTATTACTCAGCCACTATGTTGTAGTGATATGTGGTTATGAAGTTGCAATATTACTCAGCCACTACGTGGTGGGGACATGTGGTCATGGTGTAGCGGTGTTTGGTCTCAGTGGAATCATTGGTAATATTAGCTTTGGGATTCTGGTTTCTGTAGCAGTGTTATTTGGTAATTGTATGACTATTATTTAGTACTTTTATACATAGAACTTTGTGTTATAGCCTTTTGTATGTTCCTACCTCCTGGGATAACCTATGTACCTACCTATTGGGGGGACCCTATATACCAACCTATCTACTGGGGAAACATATGTATCTACTTATTAGGGGGCCTTTATACATAGTTTCTTGGGAGACCTTACATACTAGGGGCTTATGCATCTACTTAGTAGGGGAGTCTTATATACTTACATACTGGGGGACCCTATGTGTAGAAACTCTTTTTATGTAGGTTAGACCCTGAACATTAGTCAGGTAAGTGGCCAGACTCTTATTATTGAGTAGGTAAAGTCCCCCTTAAGTATAGGGTTCCCCTCAGTAGATAAGTATATAGTTCCCCCAAACAGATACCTACTGGGGGGCACTATATAGCTACCTATTGGGGGCCCCCATAAACTTACTTAATGAAGGGGAACTCTATACTGAAGGGGGAATTTACCTACTTAATAGAAAGAAACTGCCTACTTTTCTAATTTTTAGGGTCTAACCTACTAAAGGGAGCATCTACGTATCTGCCTGTCTAATTTGGGGAGAGGGTGCTGCTTACTACATGGGGTGTGTTATTACCTACTGTAGTTTTACACCTGGGCCAATGAGTCTTTAGCTACACCCCTGGTGGCGCAACATATTAATGTGTGTATGTGTGGGGGGAATGTCTTCAATCTGCCCTGAGTTAAGCCTAGAAACAACTCTAACCACAAAAGATCAGTATTGGGTCCTATTTTTTTCACATATTTGTGAGTGATCTTATAGGGATTACACAGTAAAATATACATTTTTGCAAATGATACGAATGTGGTTCTATAGTTGGCTAGGGCACTTTCACTGTGTGGAGTCTAACATGTTTGTGTGGTAAATTCTGCATGGACGAGTTGTGACTGGGAGAAGTCATCATGGCGGTCTGGACCGGATGAAGAAAGAAAAGGAAAAGAAAACACCTCATCAGATAAGATGTCACCTGTGAGTCCCTAAATGTAACTGCCTATATGTAAAGTCTGTGTACACTGGTATTTACCACTGTATGGTCACTCTATGAGGTTAATATACTGTACAAAGTCTGTAGAGTCTGTGTACACTGGTATCTACCCCTATATGATCACTGTATGGTGGTAATACACAGTCGCAGAGCCTGTGTACACTATTATCTACCACTGTATGGTCACTATGTAAAGGTAATATACAGTCTGCAGAGTCTGTCTACATTGGTATCTACCACTATATGGTCACTGTATGGTGATCTTAGGATAACAGTTTATATTCAGTAACAGTACGATGATATTATTCAGACCGTATATGGTAGGGATAAGTAGTCATGATGTGGCGGTATTATTAGGTGCTCGTATATTGTGGTTATAGATACAGTTGAAACCAGAAGTTTACATTCACTATATAAAAAGACACATATTCATGGTTTTTCTCACTATCTGACATGAAATCTGAATAAACCTTACCCGTTTTAGGTCAATTAGGATTACCAAAATTATTTATATTTGCCAAATGCCAGAATAATGAGAGAGAGAATTTTTAAGGCATTTTTATTACTTTCTGTGAAGTCAAAAGTTTACATACACTAGGATTACTATGCCTTTAAACAATTTATGACAGCCCATTTGATGATGTCATGTCTTTGGAAGCTTTTGATTTGGTTTTTTAGCAATATCTGAGTTAGAGACACTCCTGTGGATGTATTTTAGTGCACACCAGAAACACACTGCTTCTGTGTGTAACATCATGGGAAAGTCTAAAGAACTCAGCCAAGTTATCAGGAAGAGAATTGTGGACTTGCACAAATCTGGATCATCCTTTGTAGCAATTTCTAGATACCTGAAGGTGCCTCGTTCATCTGTACAAACAATTATATGCAAGTACAAACAAGATGGGAATGTCCAGCCATCATACCGTTCAGGAAGGTGACAGTTTGTGTCTCAGAGATGAACATGCTTTTGTCCAACATGTGCATATCAACCCAAGAACAAAAGTAAAAGACTTTGTGAAGATACTGACGGAAGCTGGTAAGATTGTTTCATTATCCATAGGGAAATGAATATTCTAGCTACATGGGCTCAAAGGCCACTCTGCCAGGAAATAGCCATTACTCCAAAAGAAACATATGAAAGCCAGATTAATGTTTGCAAATGCACACAGGAACAGAGGCCTACATTTTTGGAGACATGTCCTATGGTCTGACAAAACTAAAATTGAACTGTTTGGCCATAATTACCATCGTTACATTTGGAGGAAAAAGGGAAAAGCTTGGAAGCCTAAGAACTCCACCCCACCTGTGCAACAGGGCGGGTGGTGGGGGGTGGGGAGGATGGGTGCACTTCACAAAATAGATGGCATCATGAGGAAAGAAGATTATGTGGCAATGTTTTGGAGCGGCCATCACATAGTCCTGATCTCAATCCTATTGAAAATTTGTGGGCAAAGCTGAAAAGGCAGGTGCGAGCAAGGTGACCTACAAACATGGCTCAGTTACACCAGTTCTGTCAGGGGGAATGGGCCAAAATTCCTACCAACTATTGTGAGAACCTTGTGGAAGGATCCAAAACGTTTGACCCAAGTCATACAGTTTAAGGGCAATGCTGCCAAATACTAATGAAATGTATGTAAACTGTTGACATAAAAATTCTCTCTCTCTCTCATTATTCTGGCATTTGGCAAATATAAATAATTTTGGTTCCTAATTGACCTAAAACGGGTAAGGTTTATTCTGATCTCATGTCAGATAGTGAGAAAAAAGCTGCAAATGTGTCTTTGTATATAGTGTATGTAAACTTCTGGTTTCAACTGTATTATTGGTCTTGATATATTGATTTAGTTAGTAACAGTATTAGACACTATAATGTAGTGATATGGGGCGGTATTATTTGGTCCTGGTATATTGTTGTAATTCGTAATATTGTTCTTGGTATACTGGTTTGGTCAGTAATATTATGGTGGTATTAGTCACTATATAGTGGTGACATGCTCCGACAATGTGGCCCTTGTATACTTACTGACCTGCAGAATATAGATAACAAGTCAATTAAACTGTTCAGTGTAAACTCCAAAAACTAAACCCAAAAAACAAAGGCACAATTGCATTTTTTTTCCTGCTCAGCCACATTTTTTTTTTGAGGGGGAGAGAGGGATGACCAGATGGGACAGATACTTTGACCGTATAACTTGTTTTACTTTTGCCCCAATTGTAATAAATTTGCTTCTATTAGACGATCCCTGTAAATAATGTTCCACAGCGCACTAAAACCGCAGACATCTGTCATGCCAAGTAGGGAACCTGTTATTGAAAAGTAGAGGTTCACAGCCATTGTCTGAGAGTAGGGAGGCCCAATCTGAAGTTTTGCACCTGGGCCCATGAGTCTTTAGCTATGCCTCTGGTGGCGCAACATGTTAATGAGAGGGTGGGGGAGAATCTTTACCCTTCCCTGAGTGCAATTTAGCCTAGAACGGCCCTGACTTTATAGGGATTGCACAGTAAAATATACATTTTTGCAGACATTAAACTGTAGTGTCACACCCTATGAGGACAGTTCACCATTTTGGATAACACTGAAAAGTACAGATAGTAAACTTCGTAAGGTTAATAAGATTGTGGGGTGCACCAAAAAGGGGGATAGAGAAACATAACATGGATCACATATCAAACTCAAGCCCCCAGGTGAATGATGCCCACCCATGTCATTTTATCTGGCCTGCAACAGATTTGATACAGTGAGCAGGGATGGACCGAGGTCTTTACCAACTTCGGAGATCACATCCAGTGTGTGGCAGAGGCAGCATCGCCATCAAAGGGAGTGTTTGCCATCTTGGATCTAGCGGTTCTGCTGTGCACCTCCACACTGATTTTTTTCAGAAACTCACAAGCAGTGATACAGCTCTGACAGCTCTACCCAGGAACCCTAGCCACCATCCAAGGTAGGAAACTCAGTGCTAAAGAGGTGGAAGATGCAGGCTAATATAGAGATTACATCTTGGTCTATTACTGACCATGTGGTGTGCCAGAATATCTCTAATAGAACAATTTAAAGTACTGTATCAGCAACCAGAAAAAAGGAACATGCAACATAAAAAGCCTACTTCCAATGGGTGCATATGGTTGTGGTGACCTAGGGGGAGCAACGGAGAGGATGGGGGTTGTTGTTCTTATGTCAAAGTGTATTTTCCTCACCCAACACTCTCTTACTTTCCTAGGAACACAGGGTGGGGGTGCTACAGGTGTAGAAGGTGGTTTTGGAGTGCCTCCATACTTGTTTCCCCTGGAACACACTCTGGAGGATATCAGCCTCACTGCCCTGATGGTGGTGGAGGTGTCCTTGGTTCCATGCAACAATAAGAGACATGAGGCAATATTGGAATTCAAATAATCACAGCTGCTCTTTACTCCAGGTAATGACCTGGACATAACCTTTTTACCAGGGTACACACGACAGTCATTTCAAAGAGTCTGCGGTAAGGATGGGCGCAGTTTCACACAGCATCCAGAATAGTAATTAATACTCTGCAGGAACTTACGTGCTCACTCCATGCGTTCCAGAACTTTCTCTGGAGGGGAAAATTGGAAAGGGGGGTAGTAATGGGTTAAGCTAGATATGTAGCTGCTAGGACTCTGACTCTAAAGAAGATGCACTTAATCTCCTCTTTAGGCACTTCCACTATATTTCAGAGCTCCAACCCATAAGTTGTCAGGTCTCCACTTTAACCTTCAATTCTTTTCTTTCAATCTTAGGCCAGGGCGAGGTGTAGCAGCACTGTCTCTGGGCTGTGATGATAACCAGGGTTGAGCTGCTTAGTTGCAGCCTAGCAAGAACTCTAGTGGAACTCCTCTCCTCATAGCTCCATGGTAGACCGCCTGGGGAACTGTAGAAATCCTCATGAAGAGCTCATTAGAAAGCCTAGAACTCCTTTGATAGAATCCTAGAAACCCAGCTGCAGGGTCTTTTATAAACTTTTCTCCTCCCCCTGTTACCCCAGCAACCATCCTTGCTGAAAGCTCTGTACACACATTAGCCCATTGAAGTCACTTGCAGGGCAGCATGTGTGAACCGGTGGTAAGCTTAACTGTCACAAGTGTAAATTAGTTACCTCTCTTTGGCCATTAGAGGGCGCCATAGGTACCAGCACACAGCATTGCTAGTTGTCCACCAGTGAGGGAGTTAACAGTTAGAGCTGGTGCTGTGCATGCTGAGAGAAGAGGAGGGGGTATAATTTTCTAGACAGAGAAGAATCTAATCCAGTGTAGTCTAGTGTGTGAGCCGGCTGCATGTGGAGGCAGCTGCTGACGTGAGACAGAAAAGACCAAGGGCCACATGTATGAAAACTGTCTGGGTCTAAGACTTTCCTTGTTGCCCACAACAACAAGTCAGAGCTCCTCTTTCATTTCTTATAGTACTATGAAAAAATTAAAAGCAGAGCACTGATTGGTTGCTATGGGCAACAAAGAAAGTCTTAGACCCAGACAGTTTTCATACATGTCCCCCCAGAGACCCGTGGGGGCTGCAGCCAATGCACTACACACAGTGAAGAGAGCAGCCAGAGATCACAGCTCAGGAGTACAGGCTATGAATGTTAAAGAGTAAGGTATCTATGAGCTTATTACCCCCCTGTGTAAAGCAGCTAAACTGTGTGAATGCTAGGAATCATTGCACTACTGTTACCACTGAAGTTTGATGAAGTGACAGTTTGGAAAAATGGACTTGAATAAGCCTGTTAACCTGCCCTACAGTGGAACCTGTTACCTTATGAAGTGTGCTGTAATGAGAATAAATACAAGGGGCCTGACTCAATGCAAACCCCCCCCCCCCCCAGTTCCCTCAGAATCCTAAAGAACTCTTCATACCCCAAGCTGCAACCCTATAATAGTGGCATGTGGATAAACTGATATTGATATCACCACATTCACAGTTTTAAAGACAATTGCGAGATTGGGCATTAACCCTTGCACCCTACAAACACTTATTTGGGAAATACCACATGGTTTTTTTTGGTTTATTTAACAATAGGAGAAGTTATGTCATTAGGGCTTGTTCACACACGGTTTTGATCCTTTTTAGGATCCTTTTGGGAGGAAAAGCGCACCCGGGAAAGCGATCCGAAAAAAAACCAACTTGAACTTTATTTGGTCCGTATTGCTGCTTTTCCAGGGCTTTTTTAGGTCCGCTTTCCCCGGATGCGGTTTTTGATCTCTCTCTCTTCCCGCCCAGCCAGACCCATCCACCCCCGCAGCCCCTCCCCTGCCCACCAGCTATCCATCTGTAAGCGAGTCCCGAGGCGGGTTTTCCGGAATACAGGAAGTCAGGAAAAAGAACCGACTCCAACAAAGCTCAACGGTTTTTTTACGGTTTTTGGAACAAGATGGTGAAAAAGATCCCCCAAAAACAAATTTTTTAAATAGTTTTCCTGGGCCCCTGTGCTGCACAGGCACCCCCAGAAGTGTACTCTCTGGATGCACGTTAAAATTTACCTAACCTGGGGTTGGAAAAGGCCGATAATAGAGAGGGCGAATTGTTCTAACAAAATTGATGAACAAAACGGCTTTTTATGATAAAATGGCTGCGAGCACATGGCGTTACATGGGGCAAAAGACTCTGGGAGGAAAAAGGGCATACCCGCATGACAGGGCAAGGTGAAACCCAATCAAGACCGGGGGGTTTTGTGAGTCCGCACTTATAAGTCCGGGGGCGACGCCGGAGCTCCACTCCTTCACTTGGCTTCAGGAAGGTGGCCGCGGGTGATTTTGATAGCTCTTTTGAAGAATTATTTTTATAACGATTTTTCCCTGGGGTGTTCATTGTCTCAGAGATTTTTTCTCTTTAATTTTTTTATTATTAATTTTTGGGTTTTGGATCCCAAATCCCTGTGTGTCCATGCGCGCATTACATTCAAAATTTTAAGGGGATCTAAGCCTTCCTGTTGTTTCTTTAAAGAAACGCGTTTTACAATACAAATACCCCTTATTTTTGGCTGCCAAATTTTTTGGGGCAATTTAATCCCAGGGGTTAATTAAGGTTGTTTTGCTGGTGTGTGACCCCAAAAGACCGTTTTTTTTAACGCAAAATAAATTTTATTTTCCTGAGCTAATTCACAAACAAAGGGTTAATTAAACTGATCTCTTTTTGTGTGGCGTAGGGAAAAAAAAACCCCCAATTGTATACGTCCAAAGCTATATTTTTGCGGCTCAATTCTATTTCGCAATTTAAATCCAGGGGTTAATTGCGTTGTTTTGCTGGTGTGTGACAAAAATAACCGTCTTTTTCAAACCCAAAATATATAACTTTTTCCCGTAGCCTAATTCACAAGCAAAGGTTAATTACAATTGTATCCTTGTTTTGTGGCGAGAAACACGCAATTGAAAACATCCCTAAAAGCTACTTTTTTGTGGGGCTCAATTCTTTTGCGAAATTTTTACACCCAGGGGTTAATTAAGCTTTTTTGCTGGTGTGCTACAAAAATAAACCGTCTTTTTTAAACCCCCAAAATATATACTTTTTTCCTGAAGCCAAATTAAAGTCCGAAGGTTAATTAAGCCGTTTGTGCTTTTCAAAATTAAAAAAACACAGTGTTTTTAAACGACACTACAAGAAAATTTTTTCCTGGCCATTTTGGAGCGCAATTTAAAACCGGGGTTTTCCCCCAAGCTTTTTTATTTGGTTCATTTGGAGTAAAAAACGGGTGTATTTTTTATCATATACAGATATCACCATCAAACAGTTTCTGTACATTTTAGAACAAACAGTATGTCAGACAGAAAAGGGGGCGGGCCCTCTGCACCTGCGAGGGGGAAAGTGGCACAAACTTTCCCGGGAAACCCGGCCCGGGCGCACCCACAGCAAGGGGACGTCGCAGCGGGGGTTTCACCCCGGTTGAGGCCACAACGCCGCTGTCATCTAGGGGGCCGTGGTTGTTCAGAACCCCCCAAGGGTTCTTGTTTGGTTTTACTGGGTCATCCCTTCCCCCCAAATTTACATCTGCCCCCCCCCAAGCCAAGAGTCGGGGGGAAAACCTCAGACACAACCATTAGTTGGCAGGGCCCCGGGAGGGGGGTCGGGGCCCCTACCGTCCTCACCCACCTCTGCCCAAAACCCGGTTTCCCCTTTCCACCCAAGATCTACTATGGGGGTTCTGGGCTCAGCGCCCCTATATAGCGAGGATGAAAAAATTGGGGGAGGGCAGTCACAGCTATTTGGCACGAAGAAAGGGGGCCAATATCCCCTTTCTTTTTTTGCAGTAGGCGGGCAAAGTATAGTTTGGGGAATTTGGCATGGGGGGTCATGTTGTGAGAGGTCAGCCTCGGCATCCCAAAACCCAATGATAGGACAGCAGTGACGTTTAAAAAACCAAATAGATAAATGAGTACCCCAAACCGCATTTGGGGACCGGGTGACCCCAAGGCTTCATCTTTTGCCCGGGAGAAGGGGGCGTCAGTTTTGCGCGTCAGGCACCCACCCGCAGCCAGAAATTTGGGGCCCGTGTGGCCGTGAGTCAGCGGGAATAGAAAGCAGGGGTGGAGGTCGGGAGCCAAGCGGCCACGGGGAAAAAAACCCGTTTTCGCAGGTCCAAAAAGTAGGGGCAAAAGGGCCAAAAGGCGAGGAAAGCGGCGGCAGTAGTCACTCAGTGGGGAGCGTTGGGGGTAAAACCCATACTCGGGGGTGTGGCATTCTTTGCTAAGACACCGGAGGACCCCAAAATAGGGGTATATGTAGAATCTGGGGGGTAAAGTGAAGCGGGGCCGGGGATTTTAACGTTGGCCCCACGGCCCGGGCTCAACACATGCAGCGTAAACCATCCGGGGGGGCCTTTGGGAAAAACGTGGCTCAAGGGGGGGCTCCTCCTGCCCCCCCGCAGAAAACAGCACAGGGGGCCCCAGTCAAGGGCCCCACCTTCCTGCAAAAAGGGAGCTTTTTTCTCTTTGACATCATCCCTGGTCCAATGGCCCCTTTTCCTGGGCTACTCATGGCCCAGCAGTCTTTCAGTGGGGGCGATTGAAAAGAGAAAACAGAAGGGTGCCCAAACCCAAAACCAAAGGGTTAAACCCAGCTAAACCGGCCCCTTTCCCAAAGTTTTTGGGGTTTTGCAGCCCCTTTCCCTTTCCAAAGGGTTTGGACTCTGCCCCAAATTCAGAAACTAATGGCTTTGCCAGCCGAAAAGGAGAGCCCAAAGCCTTAATTTTTTTTTTTTAAAAAACCGAGTACCAGCATTTCATAAATATGTAGAACAAAAAGGGGTCATCCTTGAGTTTATCGGTTTTGTTCCAAGGTGCACGGCAGCGGGGACGCCCCTGGAGCAAAAAATTTAGGGTCAGGGCCATACATCCCCCTTTTTCGGCCCATTTGGGTTTGAATGTCCCTTCCTCCCCGGGCACCCAAAAAATTTAAACAGGAAAACGCCGTTTTCTCCTCCACTTGTCAAACTGCTGTTTCCTGCCCCCCAATTCCGCCTCCTCCCCCCTCCACCACCACCACCACCACCCTCCAAAAGTACTGCCCCCAACAAAACCACAGGGTTTAGGGAAACACGGTGTCACGAAAGTTCTACCACCGGGGCTTGCCTGGGCAACAAAGCCCACACGGGGGAGGAACTCCCTCCCGTAAAGGCACCCAAGAAATCGATGTGTGGTTTTCTCCCCCAACTGCAAATGGGAACCGGGTAAACGGAAAATGGGGGGAACTTTGGTGTCCGTGCTGAAAACCCGAGGGGGGAGGGGTCCATGCGCCCTGCAGGGCGCAAGTTTTCAACCCTGGTTGTGAAAAGGTTCCTGAATTTTCCCCACCGTTTCTTCAGAAAAATTCTGAAAAGGGCCGGGGAAACGGGTGCATCCCACTTTATCCACCCGTACAAACCCAGGAACACCCTCCCCGAGTTGCGGGCGGCAGAACCCCCCCCGAAACACACTCTGAATGCGATTTTCCACCCGTTTGGAAATTCCCACCCCTGCACATTTTTTTGGACCGACGAAATGAACAAAAAAGGGCCCATTAACGTTTTTTTTTGATGATCCTGGAAGACAGAAGTACTCCCCCTTTGTAATTTTTGATGTCGGGCCAGTGGCAGCTCAGCGTGACCCCTCCCCTTTTGTTGAGGCCTTTCCCGGGGGACGTTTTTAAATTTGTCAGTCGCCAGGACTACGGGATGAAAAACGTCATTCCACTGCTTCATGTCCGGGAACAAAAGTTTAAAAATCTGTCGGGCAGGGGACTGGAAAAATTGGCACTACATCTCGTGGCCACATGAGTCCGGGGGGGGACTAAAAATGGGGGAGGAAGGGGAGGACATTGGAGCAAAAAGAAATTTCTGGAGAAATGATTGGATTTTCTACCCAGGTGACAAGAGAGGAGGACGGGGAGCAGTTTGGAGGAGGTGGATGGAGAATGAGGAAGACAGGCAAAAGCCCCCCCAACCCACCGGGGCATATACAGTGGAAATGGAGGCAGGGAGCCCCTGGGAGTCAATTGTGCAGATGGCCCGCAGCATGCTTATTTCCCCTGGCTATTGACAGCCGAATATCAGCACCCCGGCAGAGGGAGGGTTTTTCTGGCCTCCACCCTTTTGGACCCTCGCAAACCGGGCCCCAAAAAGGGACCCTTTTTTCCCACCCTTTTTGGAGAGGGAAGACAAACTCAAATACTATGGGGAAACCCCTCCGAAATCAGTTGGCCGCTGCCTATGTGGGGGGCATCGCCCCTTCCTCTGACAGGTCTGCCCCGGGTTTTTCCTAGCGCTCAGGGAACTACTGCCGCGGCTGCGGGGGGAAGGGGGGGGGGAAAGGAGCAGTACCAGCTCCATCAGAAAGTAACCTAAGTCTGGAGTCACTGATGATCAGTTTTCCTTCCCCCCACCAAAGTGAGGGGGGCATCGCCAGCAGCACAGCAGCAGGGCCCCGGACAGTCCCTGAACCAACAAAGGTTTTTGGCCCACTTGGGCGCACTCTGCCACCTCAGTTGAAGATCCCGCTGGAAATACTGGGGAGCCAAAACTGGATGTGTGGCCCCAACTTGCAGAGTTTGCAGTGGAGAAACTGTCCTGCCCGGCGAATAGTGTGGCAAACAGAGCGGGTTTTTCAGTGCTGCGGGGGCCCTCGTTTCCCCAAGGAAACCCGCTTGTCCACGGGAAAAGTGGGAAAGACTGACCTTTGTCCAAAATGAATCAGGCATGGGGTCGGCCAGGATTTCCAAACAACAATGCCTTAGGGGTCTTTTGGGTTCAAACTACCTGCCCACCACTAAAAATTTTGAAAGCCGCCACCCCCCCTGAAGCCACAAAAATTTTTGCTGACAGTTTTTTCCATCTGGGCCCACCCCCAACTTTTTCCAGGGCTGGTATTGCCCCCCACCTCAACACTCTGTCATTGGCCACTCTATTACCTCATGCTCTGCTGCTGCTGCTGTTGCCGTGCATCCACACTGTGTCCCTTTTGCCACTGTCTGACCCCCATGCTGCTGCTGTGGCCCGCTGCCATTTCCTCCACACTGGTTTATTGTGCCCCCGCCTGGGCCTCATCTGCTGCCGGGCCTTTACCTCCGCCTCATCTTGTTTCCCCCTCTGTGGCTTCCTCCTGTTTTGCCACCTCCAGAATGTCATTTTCCCCTCTCTGACCTTATGCTGCTGCTGTGTTTCGTGCCCTCCACCTGTGTCATTGTGCCCCTGCCTGAAACCCCATAAATGCTGCCGCCGTGACCTCCACACTGGGGCGTTGTGCCAAATCGGGGGCCTAATGCTGTTTTTGCCGGCCCCCAGAATGTCATTTGGGCCCCTGCCCCGATCTCATACTGCTGCCCCCCGTGACCTCCACACTGTGTATTTTTTGCCACTCGTGGCCCCCAATAAATTTTTAAACCGGGCCCCAGAAAAACATTGGCCCGCCCTGATCTCATACTGCTGCCCCCCGGACCCTACACTGTGTGATTGTGCCCCTCTTTGGGCCCAATACTGTTTTGCTGCCTCCAAAAGTCATTGTGCCCCCTGTCGACCCAAGTTTTTGCTGGATTCCCGCCGGGGCCCTCCACACGGGCCCTTGTGCCACGCCTGACTTCAAGCTGGGGCCGCTGTGACCTCCGCTCCAGTCAATTTTGCCACTTTTGTTGGGTTCCTCCCCGTTTTTGCCCCGTCCAGAATGTCATTATGCCACTGCCTGATCTCAAGGGGCTGCGTCCCTGACCCCCCCACACTGTGTGATTGTTTTTACCTGTGGGGCCCAAAATTTTTTTGCTGCCCCCCGAATGTCCCTTTGTGCCAAATGCCTGATCCCCATGCTGCTGGGTGTCGTGACCTCCACACTGTGTGATTGTGCCACTCTGTGGCCCAAAAAACGTTTTTTCCCCCCTAAATGTCCCTTGGGCCAAAGCCTGACCCCATACTGCTGCCGCCTTGACCCCCACTGTTGATTGTGCCACTTTTGTGGCCTAATACTTTTTTGGGGCCCCCTCCAAATTTCCCTTTTGCCACGCCTAAACTCATTTCCCCGCTGTCGTTACCCCCATTGTGGGGGTTGTGCCACTCTGTGGCCTAATAAAAGTTTTGCCGCCTCCCAAAAAATGGCCCTTTTTGCCACGCCTGATCTCTGCTCTGCTTTTCCCTGACCTCCCAAAATGTGGGGAAGTGCCACTCTTTGCCTAAAAACCCGTTTTTCCCCTCCAAAAGTCATTTTTGCCACTGCCTTTTCTAAAAACTGCTGGGGGCCGTTTACCTCCAAAACTTTGTTTATTGTTTCCACTCCCGTGGCCAATACTGTTTTTTTCCCCCCCAAAAGTCATTGTGCCACTGCCTTTTCCATGCTGCTGCTGTCGTGACCTCCACACTGTATCATTTTGCCACTCTGTGGCCTAATACGTTTTTTGGGGCCCCCTCCAGAATGTCATTGTGCCACTGCCTGACCTCATACTCGCCCGCCCTGACCCCCCCTCTCAGTCATTGTGCCACTCTGTTTCTTCCCTCGTGTTTTGCCAACCCCCCAGAAGTCATTGTGCCCCTGCCTTACCTAAAGGGTTTCTGTGGCTGCCGCCTCAAACCCCCCCACACTCTGTCACAAAAGGTTTTCCACCCAACTCTCAGCTTTTTTTTTTCCAGCTTCGCTGGCATGACTTTATCAGGCAACATTCCCGCTTCAGTTTTTTTGGGCAGTTTTTTTTTCCCCTTAAGTGCCCCGGGGAAATTTTTTAAAATGAAAGGGGTTTTAAAAGCGGCGGCAGTCATCGCGTTCATACTAAAAAAAAACATTGTATGAAGACCAAACCAAGCCCCCCTCTGCATTTTTTTAAACATGGCCCCCAACGTTTTTACAGCACCCTGCAGGCTCTGTGCGCTTTGGGAAAAAGCTGCTTTTTAAACGGGAATTCGTGCCGAAATAATTCAGACCAAAAAAAAAAAAATTTTTTTTTTTTTTTGTCGGAAAAAATTTGGGGAAGTGACCCCAATCGAATTTTTTAGAAATTTTGCCCAATCTTCCAACCCCAAAACCCCTTTCCTTTTTAAAAACCGTAATCCCCCAATGGAACAATTGTGGTGGGGGCAGTTGCAGGGCCCCGTGGGGGCAGCACAGCAGCTTACAAGCTTTTTTGATTTCCCACTTCCCGCCAAAAAAAACCCTGAAAAAAAAAAACTTTCCCTAAAAATGAAACCCCTTCAAGTAGCTAAGGTTCACTAGTAAATTCTCCAATCCTGAAAAGGGGGATGTATTTGGGAAACCCCCCTTTGGGGCCCGTAACTGAGGGCCCAACAAAATAAAATAATACAGGCCTTCTCCCCGTCCCCAGCTCGTTGGCGTGCACGCATCCGCTGAGGGTTAAACCCTTTAAAAAAGGCCGGGAATTCCCCCTTTTCCCCCCGGTTTCGATGGATGGAAATGGATGGTCCCCGGGTGCAGAAAAGTCCTCTTATCTTGGCAGCTTGTTTCCTTTTTGTCCAGAGTTCCTCTCTCCCCCTGCATGGCGTTTTGTATAGACAGGCAGGCTCTCCCCTGTCCCTGGAACGACTGTGAATCCTTTGGGTCCTTTAGCTCAACTGTCTCTGTCTGTTCTCCTCAGAATCTCAGCGCTTCCCCAAAATGGGGCTACATGTGCCAGTCTTATACCATGTCCCCCAAAAACCAAAAACTGGGGAAAATGACATAGCAGCATCTTGTGGCCAAAAAGTAAATACCAAAAAAACATTTTCAACTGTCTGCATTGGGTTTTCTTAGAAAACTTTAAGGGGGGCTTCCCACCCTTTTCCCCCAATTTTTCCCTCCCTGCAGCCCTCAAAACCTGTCCAGCCAGCAATCCCCTCCCCTCCCCCTGCAGCACCTCGCCTGTCCAGCCAGCCAGCCATCCCTCCCTCCCCCTGCAGCACCTCGCCTGTCCAGCCCCCAACCATCCCCCTGCAGCCCCCCTCACCTGTTCAGCCCTGATGCCCCTTCCAAACAGCCACCGCTGCTTTACCGCGATGCCACTCCATCCAGCCACCGCCGCCCCCTCCACCCCTGAGCCCGTCCGGCCGCTGCTCACCGCCAATGCCCCTTTCCCTCCAAACCGCAGCCGCTCACCCCCATGACCCGTCCCGGCCCTCCCCTGCGCTTTTTTTTCCCTCCGCTTTTTAGGATGCAAACGCCGCTATTTTTTTCGTTTCCCGGAGTGGTGGAAAAGCTTTTTGACAGGTTTCCAAAAAACGGGCTCCAATTTTATCCTAAAGGGGTTTCCAAATTTGCATAAAACGCAAAAAGAATTGACATTCCCAAATTTTTAAAGCGGATGCGAAAAGCCAGTGCAAAGGGGAGCCCCCCAAAAAACGCAAACCCCCGATCTCCCCCTGGAACGGCGATGCGCTTTTTGCCATTGAACCAATTTTTAATCACACTGACAAATGTTAGATCTGTTTTTGGGGGATCCGTTTAAAAGGGTCACAAAACGTCGTGGTTTAAAAAAGCCCCTTTCAAATAAAAAATCAATAGTCCCGACCCCCACAAGGAAAAATTAATTTTCAGTTGTAAACCATTGTCCCAAAAAAAAAGGGAAATTTTACTTCATTGAAAATTTAAAGGCCGGAAACCAAAGTAAAAAAAATGGGTAGACTACAAATTCCCCAAAAAATACAACCCTTTTGGGCTATTTAGTTAAGAAAGAAGATGGCTGACCTAATAACCAAGTTTAGTTACATCTAGGATCAGTACAGAGACCTTTAACATGATCTATTTATACCCAGCACTGTATGTAGAACAAGGGTTCATCCTCTACATGAGGAAAGAAGATTTCCACTTTACTGCAAGAGCAGTGAGACTGTGGAACTCTCAGGCAGAGGAGCTTGTCATGGAAAACAAAATACATGAACCTGAATGGTGGAGGAAATAATTTTTCATAGTTAAAGGGGTTTTGTCACAGTGTAATGTTGACGTGGGATCCTCCAAAATTGGTATTTAATCACTTTTCTAAATATATGTCATTAAAAAAAGTGAAGCCTGTGAGAGCTACAGCATTTCTCAGTCCCCCTTAGTTTCCTGACAGTTTACATTAGACAGGACCAGGAGCTGACAGGAGTTGATCTGGCCACGCTTGCATGTTTGCACTTCTTATCTGATGACAGGGAACATGAAGGAGCTTTGAAGGGACCGTGGAGAAAGACCTTTTTCTTTTGTATAGAAAATCAACTGGTTGTAATGTGATTATTTTATTAAACATTGTAAACGATCCCTGCTTACTGGCTCTGTGCTCAGCCCCCCCTCTCTTTCCCTGTTACGCTGCATTCTATGTTTATCTTCTCTTCTGAGCAGACAATAGGTAAGGAATTTATGTCTTGGCAAAACCCCTTTAACTTATTCTGAGTTCAAAAGGGGCCCAGATGTATTTCTGTAATATATTAGTACAAGTTATGGTCAGTACATTTCTAGAGAAGTGCTGTTGATCCAGAGATTTCTTCTAGTTTAAATTTCAGAAGGAATCTTTTCTCCAAAATGAGTACAAATGACTTCCACCTCATTGAGTTTTTTTTTTGCCTTGCTCTGGATAAACACTGCAGAACAAGAGGCAGAACTGGATGGATGGATGTATTTTTTTCTGCTTTACAATTAATGTTTCTATACAACTTTTGGTTCTACTGTACACAATTCCTACCCCCTTACAACATTTTTATATTGTGCATAACAGATGACGGTAGAGGAATGATTCTCATCCATCTGTAACAACTGTGATTCTGCTAAACAGCTACTATCATGTCTAGCCACACAGTCATCTTTGGCTGCTGATTATATCTAGTTAGAAAACTGGCAATGCCAGGAACTCATTCTTGTCATGAAATATTACAGCAAGTGTCTCTCACTTGCTGCATATGGATAATCACAGTTTGTTTGTCATATAGAAAAAATGCATTTATGTAGAAGTGAAAAGAATGGCTATAATTAATTCACAGTGTATGACTTCATGGGCAAAATCTAAAACTATAAGTTTTAACCATGTTACCAGTCATAGGTATCAATAGAAGCAGGTGTAGGCAATTTTCTAGCATAAATTAAAGGGGTCATCCACCTCTCCTTTATTAAGTGAGAGTATGGTGCTGAGCCTGTGAGAAAATAAAAAAAATATAGACTCACCTCTGTACTGACATCCATAGCAGTGATGCGTTTCCCACTGCCCTCCCCGATTCTTCTGTTGTCTTCCAGCTCCTGGCGTTTTTCTTCTTCGCACTTCAGTCTCTGATTGGCTTCAGCGGTCACATGACATTGCCCGATGTCATCATTCAAAGCCTTGTGGAAGGGCGACCTTAGGCGGTCACAGGTCTCTCCTACTAGGTGGAGTTCAGCAGGAGACCTACAGGTGACGTGCCACTGAGGACCTGGTCTCTGTGGTGGAACCCAGCTATTTTGTGTCAATAGCCATATGTTGCTGACACGTGTAGCTAGCATGGCTGCTATGTGGCTAAGGATGGGCTGGTGTTCACGGAACGACTATAGTGCTGGGTGGGAGGCCGTTCGCGCGTTCTAAGACAGGTTTCTGGAGGCCTATAAAAAACCTGTTACTACAGGTGATCAGGGGGTGTGGTTTGCTGCCTGACATTGGAGCAGCAGTGGAGCTGGAGAGAGCCTCTGACTCCCAAAGACTTTAGGGAAAGTCTGTATCGTAACGTATGGTAAGAGTACAGTGTTTTGGTGGTGCTGGACAATAGGTCCAGACCACATTAGAGAGGGTCTCTATACAAGTTAAGTTAGTGACCAGACAACCATCTCATGTTCATGGTTTTATTTATCTGGATTGCTGTAATAAAACAGGCTAGGGCCAGAAAGTGAAGAATGGTGTTGGAGTGTTGGTGTGCCAATCCGCTTACCAAAAGCGACAAGCTGGGCCTCCAGGGTGGTCCAAGATGGCCTTCACTTCACATCAGAAGGCAACATCAAGATGTTTATCAGGTAAAGTAGACAACCACCAAGATCCATGTAATGAAAATAAGTTTATTACCAATTACCAATAAGTTTGTACCAATGATGAAATATACATAAAAAATAGCAGAAACAAGTACCGTATATATTTTTGTATAAGTCGAGTTTTTCAGCACAAAAATGTGCTGAAAAAGCCGTCCTCGGCCTATACTCAAGTCATTGTTGGCGCTCGGGCGCTGCTATGGCCTGGGCGCCAGCATGGATACTTCAGCTATATGCGACTGCTCTGGGAGTGCATACAGCTGACTTTCGAGTCAGCCTACAGAGTCCGGGTGCTGCCATAGCTTGGGCGTTTTCGGCGAGCTCTTCAGCCGGTGCTGGCCTTCCGGAGTATCCGGCACAGGCGGCGTGAGTGTCATCACGCTACCTGATGACATCATGCCCTCTGTGCCAGCAAGAAGACAAGACGGAGAGCCTTGGAGTCAGAGCAGCGGGGGAGAGAGGTAAGTACTTGTATTTTTTATTTTTTTTAAAACCCTTCCTATACCTATGGGGAACATATACCTACCTGTGGGGTACATATACCTGTCTATGAGGGACATATACCTGCCTATACGGGACATTAAACTGCCAATACCTGCCTACGGGGGACATTAAACTGCCTATGGAATTTTATTGGTATCCATTTTTATTTTTAAAATTTACCAGTAGCCACTGCATTTTCCACCCTAGACTTATACTGGAGTAGGTGCCTCGGCTTATATTCAGGTCGGCTTATACTTGAGTATATATGGTAACAAAATGCACACTAAAGCCTGATGAATCACCAAAATTATATAGGTAGGTATGTAAACATAAAGACACAAAGGTACAATGATGCAAGTGCAAACATAAATAGACCATGGAGTCACCATACCCACAAATCCAAATGGTATAGATGAACAGGCAGGTGTACGTTACTGCAACGTACATTTTGCTTGAACGCTTCATCTCAGGGAATCCAGAGGAAGGGTTCAACTTCACCTTATAGGTATTCCAGCTTAAATGTAGATCAGCCTATATAGGCTGTAGTTCAACCTATAGGCAGGACGTAGTAAAAATGCCATCTTTGTACACCCTATTGCATTGTTTATACAATGCAATAGTCTGGATAAACAATTGCGCCCCCTAGTAGTCAAGTACCCTTTGAATACTCCATGTTAAAGTAAAAAAAAAAAAAAGTTCAAATCACCCCCCTTTTGCCATTTTACAAATAGAAATAAATAATTAAAAACGTACACATACTGTGTATCACCGTGTCCCAACAAGTCGGATGTATTAAAATAGAACATCATTTATCCATTATGCCACCAGAGAAACAAAAATTCTAAACGCCAAACTTGAATTTGTAGCATGGGTCTGCAGACCCTCACCCAAGTCCTTTGACTGTTTAATTACTGAAATGTTTAGATAACATGGGCCCTATGTATTTATGGCCCAGGGTTGTATATGCAGCTGTCCGGGATACCTGATAACCTACGACCCCCCCCCCCCCCACAATAAACCCTTTCATTGATTTGCCCCCCAGCAGAAGCGCAGTCCGTGATTGCCATCCTGTGGCAAGAGTACGCAACAACCCTCATAAGACAATCACGTGTCCACCCCACCTCATCATAATTCCAGCCAGTAAAAGAGTAGGCCAATATGAGAGAGGAGGGAAAACCGGGACAGGGGGTTTGGCCCTATAAAGCATCAAGCCAGAGACTAATCTGTGTTCATAGCTTGGGGGTCCATTCTGGATTGAGCTGTGTCCCATATTCATCCTTACCCCGGGACCTGGAAGCTGAAACACCTTGTAAGTGTGAATTCTTTCCAATTTTCTCCCTTTTTATTTTCATAACTGATTGATGTGTATGTCATAGTTATTGTTATTATATTCTGTTTATGTAAGCACTGAAAATCATTTTAATATTAAAGTTATCAGTAATACGTTAATTCTTGTTGTTGCACGGATCCATTTCCTTGAAGGAGTGTATTTTCTTTTTGTAGCTGCTGGAGAGCAGTGAGTTGAGCATTTTTTTACGTGTTTTTTAGAATATCTGTTAGGAATCAGATTCCTTCCGGCTGATTCCTTTTTGATTATTGAAGGAAGGTGGTGGCAGCGTGTATTTTTGGGGGGCTGGAGCTGTCTTGTGGTATGATTTTGTCAGGACCGCTCAGCGAGCGGGAGGTGGATCCACTGGTCACCGCTAGGAGTTGGCGTAACCTACGCCGGGGAACGGAGTCTAAGGGGCCCCTTGTCCCTTAGA